>JAWPHD010006681.1:0-140975 GCA_037043455.1 Cyrtodaria siliqua | reverse complement strand
ACCGTCAACTAACTTTAAGGTATGTTTTTTGTTTATTTTTCGATAAATAACGTGAATTAATAAATTAAACGTCATGTGAAAACGATAGTGTGTTAAACTACACGTTTAATGCTCTTTTGAAATTTTCGTATTCCACACAGGATCCGTCCATGTATAGGAGTCCCTGATAATATGCAGTTACATAGAACGTCAGAATAACAAAACAAAAAAACTACATAGGAGCCAATTTATTAGGCTAGTGAAAACGATTATGATATCATACTATTACATATCATTGGCCCACCGCAATAATTTGACAGTGGGTGCCAAAGTACGATTTAAGGACCCCTTTGACAGACTTGTATGAATAAACCAAACAGGCTCATATGGTTGTAGGAACGTTTCAATTATTTGGGGGGTGGGGGGGGGGGGGGGGGGGGTGCGGTGGGCAAACCTTTTGAAAAATATATTTGACAATCAAAAAAGTATGTTTCAATTATTGGGGTGGGGTGTAAACTTTTTCGCAAGCAAAAAAGACCGACGTTACCCACGCTCAATTTCACCAAAACATACATTTATATATAGGGAAAAAAGTTCAAAGCTGCTTTGACCCCCCGCCCCCACCCCACCCCACCCCACCCCAACCCACCCCACATACACACCCGGCTCCTACACCTATGAGGACTCACACCACTATTATCTCCCTTGAATACTCGTGCCGTACAGATGAAGTAGGTAGATAAAAAAAACAAGTTAGATTTCTAGCTAATTCTGCCTCATTTTACACATCATGGGTCTAATCACCACGGGGTTGTATTTTTGTCTAAATTTTGTGCCCTGATGAAATTAAAAAAAAATCAATCTGGTAAATATTTGTTAAATGTGTTTTAAATTGCAGATATTGGATCAATGAAGAATTTAAGCATAAATACATGTTGTAAAATCTGTTTATCTCTATGCCACGAACAAAACCGTTACAATGGGACCCTATGGAAAATTAATTGTGGTGTGAGACGTTAAGGCTCAGGTAATAGATACGCTAAATTCCAGTTTGGCTAAGGTAAACATGACTCACCATAAGGCATAAGGCCTAGTATGTTCGAGTGTTGACTACAGAACTGCATCTGTCTTTGGTCTGTCTGCGAGTCCGTTTCAGGTGAAAGGAGATACCCTATTGAATTTAGCAATTCCAAAACATAACAAACCTCATAGGATCATTGCCCTTGGTGAGAGGATAAATCCTATTGTTTTTGGGGTCAGTAAGTCAAAGGTCAAGGTCGGCATGACGTAAACATCCACATCAAAGCCCTTGAGAGGAGGAATCCTATTGATTTTGGGCTCAGAAGGCCAAAGGTCGATGCTGCCACGACCTTATATGGAAAAAAAAACAATAACTTTAAAACCAAAATAACCACACTCACGAAACCTACACTGCCCTTGGTGAAAGGAGAAACTATTGTTTTGGGGTTTAGAAGGTCAAACGTGAAGGTCACCATGACCTTGTATCAAACTAAGCATTATGCGCTTTAAAACTCTCCATTATGAAACTTCATTGGTAAGTTGCCCTTGGTGAGAGGTGGAACCCTATTGTTTATGGGGTCAAAGTTCAAGGTTGCCATGACTACACATGGAAATAGGCATTCCGCACAATAACTTTCCAACCAATAACTCAATCATGAAACTTCATAGGTACATTGCCCTAGGAGACTGGATGAACCTTATTGTTTTGGGTGTCAGTAGGTCAAAGTTCAAGGGCGCCATGACCTTATATGGAAATATGCATTCCGCGATTTAACTTCGAAACCATAAAACCAACACTCACAAAACTGCATTGCCCTTACTTAAAGGAGGAGCTATTTTTGATTTTAAGGGTCAAAGGTCAAGGTCACCATAAACTTTATATGGAAATAGGCATTCTGTGCGATAACTTCGAAACATCCACGCACGTGAAAACTCATTGCCCTTGGTGAGAGGATGAATCCTATTGTTTTTGGGAGTCAATAGGTCAAAGGTCGAGATTGCCATGACCTTAAATGGCAAAAATGACCTTAAATGGCAAAAAAACACATTCCGAGCTATAACTTCGAAACACTAACACCCACAATCATGAAACTTCATAGGTACAGAGTCCTTGATGATAGGAGGAACCTTATTGATTTTGGGGACAGAAGGCCAAAGATCGAGGTCGCCATGACCTTGTATGGAAATACATTCTGCACAATAACTTTAAAACCGTAACAACCACAATCCTGAAACGTCAGGTACACGGCCCTTGGTGAAAGGAACTCGATTGCTTTTGAGTTTAGGAGGTCAAATGTCAAGGTCGCCATGACCTTGTATCAAAATATTCATTATGCACTATGACTCAAAAGCATAAAACCCACCATTATGAAACTTAATCAAGGTCAAGCTCACCATGACTTAATATGGATAACTTCGAACGCATAACATTAACTCATAAAATTTCATATGTAGAGATGGAAGTTCCGAACTCTTGTTTTTAGGATCAGCCGGTCAAGGTCACTAAGACCTCATGTGGCAGCAATGGCTTAGAAGCAGAACCCCGTTACTTTTGGGGTCACTAGTTCAAAGGTCAAGGTCAGCATGACCTTGTATGGACGTACATATTCCAGGAATATAACACTACACTCGTCTCATGAATATTTATAGGCACACTCTTGGTGAGAGGAGGAACAGTATTGCTTTTGGGCTTAGTAGGTCAAAGACCTCATATGTACATACGCATTCCGGATGATAACTCGGGAAGTATAACACCTCTACTTATTAAATTTCCTAGGCACATTGCCCTTGGTGAGAGGAGGACGCCTATTGCTTTTGGGTTCAATGGTCATCGAGGTCACATTGACCTGACAATGATCATATACTGAGTAACATTTTCCACACTGTAACTTGTAACGATTACATCTTGAAACTATGCAAATAGTGCTCTTGGTTTAACAACTAACCCCTATCAATTTTTTCATCAGATGATCAAAGGTCTGGTACCTAGGAAATGGTTTTAAATAAAATATCTTAGCAAACAGCAGGGCATTAGCAAACAGGCATACAATGCCCTGTTAGGCAGTACTCTTGTTATCATGTTAGTATTCATAATTCAAATGTAGCACTGTCTAGATAAAATGTAAACATTAAACTGGAAGTTGTTTGTAAACATATTCAGGATTATTTGAGTTCTATCTTTTGTTTCATTGGAATTACACATAAGGGGTCATAAACCATCAAGAGAAATACCTACAATATTAATGCCACCACAATTAATACAAAATGTTCAAATAGATGCCAATATGTGCAAATCGAATCAGCATAAAAATATAATGTGCTACGTCATAATCATTAAAACAAATGAATAACCAAAAAAGTACAGGATCCGACGGAATAACAACTGAATTTTATAAAATCTTTTGGAATGATATAAAAGCTTATATTGTAAACTCTCTAATTACTCTTTTCAAAACAAAAACATGACATAGTTACAAATAACAAAGTGTCATAACTCTTCTTCCAAAACCAGGAAAAGATGTATTGTTATTAGATAATTGGCACCCAATAAGTCCTTTAAACGTAGATTACAAGATAGCAACAAAGTCAATTGCAAACAGATTAAAACTTGTACTTAGTAACCATCTATTATTAGCAACTCACAAACTGGTTTTTTAAAAGGTAGGTATATAGGCGAGAACATAAGAATTTTATTTGAAGAACTAGATAATGTAGAAAATCTTGACAATCCGGCGCTCTTATTTTCTCGGATTTTAAAAAGGCCTTCGACAGTATAAATCAAACTTTTATTTGGAAATGTTTAAAACACTTTAATTTTGGAGATGCACTTATTAACTGGGTCCAATAATTCTATTTTGATGCGAAAAGCAGTATTATAAATAACGGTTTTCTTTCTAATAGAAAGAGGTGTACGTCAAGGATGTCCCCTCTCCCCCTATCTTTTCATCATCTGTATTGAGTTACTATCCCATGAAATATCACATAACGAAAATATTAAAGGAGTTATGGTAGCAGGTCAGGAGATAAACAAGAGGTCAATGACCTTGAAGCTCTACTGATTGATTTTGATTTCAGGAAGTAGTCGCTACAGACTTGTTTTTTGAAAAATTATTTTTAGCCGTGGCGGCCATCTTGAATTTCCGGCCGACCTGAAATTTTGCTAGGATCAATTAGACATCAAGAGCAACATTCCTGTGAAGTTCCATGAAAATCCGTCAAGTAGTTTCACAGGAATAGTCGCTACAAGTTTTCATTATATAACTCTATGTAAACAAAGATGGCCGCTGACTGCCATGTTTAACGTCGAATCAAAATAATGTTTGACTCTGATAACCATCATGTCATGCTGATCATTTTAGAAAAAGTCCCATATCAATATCACTTATAGTTTTCAAGACGTAGTCGCTACAAACTTCTTTTTTAAAAAATCTAATTTTAGCTGTGGCGGCCATCTTGAATTTCTGGCCGATCTGAAATTTTGCTAGGATCAATTAAACATTAAGAGCAACATTCCTGTAAAGTTTCATGAAAATCTGCCAAGTAGTTTCAAAGGAGTAGTCGCTACAAGTTTTCATCATATAACTCTATATAAACAAAGATGGCCACTGCCAGCCATGTTTAACGTCGAATCAAAATAATTTTTGACTCTTATAACCATCATGTCATGCTGATCATTTTACAAAAAGTCCCATATCAATATCACTTATAGTTTTCAAGACGTAGTCGCTACAAACTTCTTTTTTAAAAATCTATTTTTAGCTGTGGCGGCCATCTTGAATTTCTGGCCGATCTGAAATTTTGCTAGGATCAATTAGACATTAAGAGCAATATTCCTGTAAAGTTTCATGAAAATCTGTCTAGTAGTTTCAAAGGAGTAGTCGCTACAAGTTTTTACTATATAACTGTATGTAAACAAAGATGGCCTCTGGCAGCCATGTTTAACGTTGAATCAAAACGATTTTTGACAAGGACCAACATCATGTCATGCTGATCATTTTAGAAAAAGTCCCATATCAATATCACTTATAGTTTTCAAGAAGTAGTCGCTACAAACTTGTATTTTGAAAATTTATTTTTAGCCGTGGCGGCCATCTTGAATTTCCGGCCAACCTGAAATTTTGCTAGGATCAATTAGACATCAAGAGCAACATTCCTGTGAATTTTCATGAAAATCCGTCAAGTAGTTTCAGAGGAGTAGTTGCTACAAGTTTTCATTATATAACTTCATGTAAACAAAGATGGCCGCTGGCAGCCATGTTTAACGTCGAATCAAAACGATTTTCGACAAGGACCAACATCATGTCATGCTGATCATTTTAGAAAAAGTCCCATATCAATATCACTTATAGTTTTCATGAAGAAGTCGCTACAAACTTGTTTTTAGCTCAACTGATCAGAGATCAGCGGAGCTTATGCCGTGGTGCGGCGTCCGTCGTCCGTCTGTCCGTCTGTCCGTAAACTTTTATTTGTAGCGACTTCACAGCTGAAACTACTGGCTGGATATTCATGAAACTTTACAGAAATGTTGCCCATAAAGTCTAGTTGATCCTAGCAAAAATTCATGTTGATGTGAAATCCAAGATGGCCGCCAAAGCTAAAAATAGAGTTTTAAAATACAAGTTTGTAGCGACTTCTTCTTGAAAACTATAAGTGATATTGATATGGGACTTTTTCTAAAATGATCAGCATGACATGATGTTGATCCTAGTCAAAAATCGTTTTGATTCAACGTTAAACATGGCTGCCAGCGGCCATCTTTGTTTACATAGAGTTATATAGTAAAAACTTGTAGCGACTTCTTCTCTGAAACTACTTGGCGGATTGTCATGAAACTTCACAGGAATGTTGCTCTTGATGTCTTATTGATCCTAGAAAAATTTCAGGTCGGCCGGAAATTCAAGATGGCCGTCACAGCTAAAAATAGATTTTTAAAATATAAGTTTGTAGCGACTACTTCTTGAAAACTATAAGTGATATTGATATGGGACTTTTTCTAAAATGATCAGCATTACATGATGTTGATCCTAGTCAAAAATCGTTTTGATTCAACATTAAACATGGCTGCCAGCGGCCATCTTTGTTTACATAGAGTTATATAGTAAAAACTTGTAGCGACTACTCCTCTGAAACTACTTGGCGGATTGTCATGAAACTTTACAGGAATGTTGCTCTTGATGTCTAATTGATCCTATCAAAATTTCATGTCGGCCGGAAATTCAAGATGGCCGTCACAGCTAAAAATAGATTTTTAAAAAATAAGTTTGTAGCGACTACTTCTTGAAAACTATAAGTGATATTGATATGGGACTTTTTCTAAAATGATCAGCATGACATGATGTAGATCCTTGTGGAAAAATATTTTGATTCGACGTTAAACATGGCTGCCAGTGGCCATCTTTGGTTACATAGAGTTATATAGTAAAAACTTGTAGCGACTACTCCTCTGAAACTACTTGACGGATGTTCATGAAACTTCACAGGAATGTTGCTCTTGATGTCTAGTTGATCCTAGAAAAAGTTCAGGTCGGCCGGAAATTCAAGATGGCCGCCACAGCTAAAAATAGATTTAAAATAAAAAAGTTTGTAGCGACTACTTCTTCAAAACAATAAGAGATATTGATATGGGACTTTTTCTAAAATGATCAGTATGACATGATGTTGGTCCTTGTCGAAAATCGTTTTGATTTGACCTTAAACATGGCTGCTTTGTTTACATAGTTATATAATGAAAACTTGTAGCGACTACTTCTTTGAAACTACTTGACGGATTTTCATGAAACTTCACAGGAATGTTGCTCTTAATGTCTTATTGATCTTAGCAAAATTTCAGGTCGGCCGGAAATTCAAGATGGCCGCCACGGTTAAAAATAGATTTTCAAAAAACAAGTCTGTAGCGACTACTTCCTGAAATCAAAATCAATCAGTAGAGCTTCAAGGTCATTGACCTCTTGTTTAAAAACCTATTTTTAGATCTGGCGGCCATCTTGGATTTCACATCAACATGAATTTTTGCTAGGATCAACTAGACTTCATGGGCAACATTTCTGTAAAGTTTCATGAAAATCCATCTTGTAGTTTCAGAGAAGAAGTCGCTACAAAAAAAAGTTTACAGACAGACGGACAGACAGACGGACGACGGACGCCGCACCACGGCATAAGCTCTGCTGATCTCTGATCAGTAGAGCTAAAAACACCTTATTCGCAGATGATGCAACGTTTTTTACAGGTGGTTCAAGAAAATCTTTTGAAACTCTGATAGATATATTATATAACTTTACCAATATATCAGGTCTTAAATTAAATATTTTAAAATGTACAGCCTTAAGGGCTGGTTCCCTCAAAGATTCCAATATTAGATACTGGTCTAAAAAGAAATTTCGTTGGTGCTCCGATTATGTAAAAACACTTGGAATGAATTTTCATACCGATAGAAGTCACATATTTTCGTCAAACCTAGACCCAAAAATACAAGAATCTCAGAACTGTTTGAAAAGTTGGCAACATAGAAAACTTACACTGCTAGGGAAAATTACTGTTTTAAAATGTTTTGCATTCCAAAACTATATCTACCCATTATCCATTTTACCGAATCCGCCCAAAGAAAAATCAAATTGATTAATGATATTATGTATAATTTTCTATGGGATAATAAACCTGATAAAATTAAAAGAAGCACACTTTTTCAAGGTTATAAACAAGGAGGAATCAAAATGATCGATGTAGATAAATTTTTACACTCATTTAAAAAGATAGTTGGGTTAAAAGAATACTAGATACGAACAATAATGGAATATGGAAAACTATATACTTGGATAGACTGGATAGATATGGCGGAAAGCTTTTATTCGAATGTAATATAGATAAAGCCGATATTGTTAAATTGTTCCCAGAGCATGATTTCTTAAGAGATGTACTTATTTCATAGAAGGATATACAAGGAAGTAATACGTGTACAAATATCAGTCAAGAAATTATTTGGAACAATTCAAAGATAAAAGTCGGTGACAAAATAGTATTTATTAAACGATGGTATAACAGAGGAATAAAACATATTGAGCACATTTTTGATTATAGAAAAAAATATTTTTATGCTTTCAAGGGTTTTACTGAACTCCAACAAGGTTCCTGAAGTCAACTTTTTAAAATATTCATCAATAATAGCAGCCATACCTAAAGAATGGAAAATAAAACTTAAAAGTGAAATTATTATTGCAAATAGAAATGAGACGCTGCTTCAAAAACTTCTAAGCTCAAAACAAACAAATAAGTATTTATATGACTACTAATTAAAACAAGATTACACATCAAATATTAAACCACAGCAAAAATGGGAAAACCTTTTTTCAAAATATTGAGTGGGAAAATGTGTATACTATAGCAATAAAAGCAACAATTAGTACAAAACTAAGAAACTTAAATTTGTGTGAGTTTTGTAATATTAATATAGAGTCGGTAAACCACCTTGCATACACAACATTTTTGGTCAGGACTTTCCACATATCTAAATAGCATAAAAGTTAACCTAAATTTAGACTTAAGAACGATCACTTTTGGAATCGAAGAAACAGGACATATGGTAAATGTAAAGAATTCCATAATAATCAGCGCAAAATATTTTATTTTCACAAACAAATGCTTAAAAACAGTGCCAATGTTTTACAAATATAAACAGGCAAATTGAAGTAGAACGAAAAATAGCCCTAAATAAAGATAAATTAGAAAGTCATGACATAAAAATGGATAAACTTCCGTGACCACTGAACGTATGTTTTTGTTTACAAAATTGTTCGCATATAGCAAGCTAGAAATTAAATATAGCAACCACTCTACATATATCAGAAAGGGAAAGCAAATACATATTTCTTCTATTCTTTCCATCTTCATACTAACTCTTACTGCTGCTGGTAAACATACCTCCTTCTTTCGGACTTCATCCTTCTGCTCTTCTAGTCCTTTACCTTTAACCAATCTTTATTTTTTACTCCTTTTAAAAATCTCTGAACCTTAAAACTTTCATCCGATTCTAAAATTATAATGTCAGTAATATACTTATATATCATGTTTTAAGGTATATTTTATATGACATTGTATTGATTTGTAAAGCATGTTATGTATAAGTTGATGAAATAAAACAGTTTATAGAAAGAAAAAAAATGTAACGTGTACGGCCCTTTTTTTAATTAAAATTTCACTTACTAATATTTTGCTTGCGTGTCCAATTTCTTCCAGTTTTCCACAGTTTTCCACAGACTGTTACAACATTTTACAGTTGGGTTCACTTGCATATATTGATTCAGTGTAAAGTATTGAAATATTACAGGACGGTTCATTATGATGCCAAGATTTAAAACGTTTAAGGATTATGTCCCTATTTGTGCAATCCCATTAAGATTGCATTTGAAAAGGATAGAAATTAGAACTCAAAATTAATAATCTTGAATATTTTTAAATGAACATTTTTTTCCAGTTTAATATGTTTACACATTTATCTAGGAATTGCTACCCTTGAATTATAAATACGTACTTTATAAATATGTGAATTACGGTAGTCAACACACACATGACCTTGAGTATGGCATAAAGTGAGAGTATGGATGACCGATCAATACACACTTTTATCAAGTTTGTATTTATTATTCAACATATAGCACTGCATGTCTAGATAAAAATGTAAACATTAAACTGTAAGTTACATGTAATAATATTAAGGATTATTTGAGTTCAATTTTTTTTCTTTTGTTAATGCACTTTCAATGGAATTCCACAAAAAGGGACATAATCCTCAACTAAATTGCCGAACTGCATTACAATGGAGACATCGGTGTCACATGGACACATTCTAGTTTTCATCAACTTCATCTGTCCTTGCTTCTTACGCATCATTACTTGCTATAATAAAGACAGACATTGCTAAACCCATAGTTAGACCATATAGTTTTTGAGGATTAGACGACAAATATTTTACAAGATTAAGACTAAAGTTTTTGATGGGTGGGAAAATGGGAGGGACGGACAACGCCATGTTATTATAGGCTCATAGCGTATACTTCACTCTTTATGTTGTGTAACTGAATGGATTTGGATCCTCTCTCTCTCTCTCTCATAATTACAGTAGCACATCAAGCATGATAAATATTCTTATTCCAGGTCAAAGTTGGTTCTAAATGTCGGAACACCAGAAATTGACAGCTGACTGGACATGGCTGCCAAGCGATGTTGTGGTGCAAGTGCTTACCAACCTCACAGTTCAGGACAGGTATCGAGCATCACTGGTATCCAAGTGCTGGTACGAAGCATTTCAGCATCCCGAACTTTGGCAGAATTACGAGTTCTGGTTCTTTCTACCGTCACATGAGAATGCTCTGATCGGCGCCAAGCGTTTCGGAAAATATATGAAAAGAATCACTGTTGGTCTGAATCAGATGCTGAAAGAGAATCGGCAAAATGCGTGTGCTCTTTTAAAATTGTTTACACAAATAGATAAACGGCGATTAATTTCATTAAAAATTAGTTTCACTGGTGAAAATCCGCTTTTTTATTCGGGGCAAGAATTTTTGGATACTTTGAGAATTTTCTTCTCACCTTCACCCTACCTAAGTCATCCATCACCATCGTTACAACATGTCGATTTGAGCGATCTTGCAGTTCCCTATGACGACCATGTCATAGATATTTTGTCACTCAACCATAAAGATCTAAAATTCCTGGACATTCAAAATAAGGTTATCGTCTGCAAAGTTACATCATCCTGTGTTTTACGACTAGTAAAAAGATGTAGAAATTTGACAGACCTGCGCGTGTATCATTGTAGCATGTCGGATGACATTTTGAATGCCCTGGCTGAAGGAAGTCGAGAACCTCTCAAACATTTGTCCATCATGTGCAGACGAGATGAAAAGTATGGGGGCGATTTAACGACGGATGCTTGGACACATATAACGACACAAATACCAACATTAAGAGTAACCCTGGGTTTCGACCACACGTGTCCATTTAATTTAATCCCCATAATCATGAAACCAGGAATTCCAGTGAGGACCTTGAATCTGGAAGTGTTTGCCATTTGTCACGAGGAAGTGAATATAGCTGCAATGCATTATAGTAGCACCCTTGAAAAACTGGTGCTGCAGACAAGAAATTCGTTGGCACTGGAAGAAAGCTTACTAAACTTAGCAAGGAGCTGCTCCTTGCTGCATACTTTACTGGTTTACTGTGTGGTAAGAAGAGAAACTATTGATGAGATATTTCGGCTGCATCCAGAAATGAAGGCTAGGGGCACATACATACTCAAATCAGAGATAGAGCCTGAACCATGGGTAGTAGCAGTTGAAGAGGGCGATTAATTGATAAAAAAAAAGATACATAAAATAAACCCTTTATATGAAGTGATAGCTGGACAATCATTTCTGTTAAAGGGACACGTTGCAATCTTGATTTTTTTTAAAACTAATTCTGTTTTCTACTAATTTGCATATTTAAAAATCTTTATTACTAATTATATATTTGTAGCTCAAAGCAATTAATTTAATTGTTGAATATATTGCACCAATAATATACAAAAACCTATGATAGAGGAACAAGTTTACGTTTTATTTA
The DNA here is from genome assembly GCA_037043455.1 of Cyrtodaria siliqua. Lineage (NCBI taxonomy): Eukaryota > Metazoa > Mollusca > Bivalvia > Adapedonta > Hiatellidae > Cyrtodaria > Cyrtodaria siliqua. The sequence continues at coordinate 129,380 of JAWPHD010006681.1, read as the reverse complement.
AATATATGCAAGCTGGCATCAGAGTTACAGATAAGCTGGGTATTTGCTTAAATACCCATTTAAAATAAAAAAGCATGAGTACCAATAAAGTATTCGAAGTTGTCAATTGATAAAACAACCAATGCCAATTGAGCAATATATGGGTTGTTGAAGAGACACCCAGTCACCTTGTATAATGTAAAAGAAGTTAATTTTATTAGATTTTGTGTATACAATATTAGTGGAATGCCACCCCAAAACAGTGTCGCAAACTTTTATTGTTTATTTTACCAAATTGAAATCATGAAATACCCAATTAAATAAATACTGATGGGTAAATATCCAACTGATCAAAAAGTTCATCTGTAGCTCTGTGGCATATCGTCAAATGGAATTGAATTGAATTGGGTTTTAAGGCGCACCAACACATGAAAGGTTATATGGTGCCTAACAGGCATGAACATGCCAGGTTCATCCTCCATGTGCATCGAGATTAAATATGAAGAATGGGCCTAGGACCTTCTCACCCTGAACTGCAGAGTTGCTGCAAATTCTGTTGTAGACACTCCATTAACGCTGGAGCCACGTTTATTGTTTTTCTGCCACTGCTTTTAGTGATGTGAGCGAGATGGCACTTGAAACAATGCAGGGGTCATGATGAAGACCTTTAATAAGCATGAACAAAAAATGACAAAATGAATATGAATGGTGGGGTCCTACCCCTCTGCATGTGACGGTGTGTTTGCAGTGGTTGTATTCTACCCGGCAAGCACATGGGGATCGTCAAATGGTACTGGATTAATAAACCGAGGTACTAATTTTAATGCTTGCCACATACTTAAAAATTGTCATGTGTCCTTTAAACTGAACTAGGTTATAACATACTAAATATTTGACTAAAAATAGATCAACAACTTAATCCTGACTGTGTTAGCTTTATGCTATAGAGGTCATGTAGTCCTTCACAAACAAAACCTATATTAAAGTAACAGAAATTTCAGTTTGAAGAATTTTCGTCCAGTTTAGAAGAGCTCCTCCGTGGCCGAGATGGTATGCATCTAAAACTTTCTCGCCTCTCACAGCTGTGGGTTTGAATCCCACTGGAAGCTCGACGTCTCAAGTGAGAATGTGTCGATTCTTACGAATGTACAGTACTGGTTTTACCCAGAAACATGGGGTGGTCTGCCTCTGCCACAAACATATCGACCATAATATATGGCCTAACATGCGCTAAAAATGATGTAAAACATCATTCAAACAAATTCATAAAGGAACATGTAGAGTATCCTATACCAATTAGAAAATAATATATTATTATATTTAATTGTTAATTATTACTTGTTGCTTGTTCACAATAACGTCCCTCATTTTTGGTTTCTTTGTAGCAGTTTTTTTCTCATTAATTACTCTTGTCCACCATGCCATCTACAAGAGGTGCATGGCCTAGATCTTCTGATTGTCGTAGTTTAGTCCCTATCTTGCCATCAACAGGCAAATTTTACAACAGATGTACATTTCTAAACCTACAAACGTTGAGGTCCAAATTGGAGAGAAAAAAATTCCAATCCTTTTTTTTTACTAGTGGAACTTTAAAACAAAAGAAAGGGGAAAATATATTCTTTCAGGTGAGGGTAATGAAATACTACAAGAGAATATATACATGGTAAAGTATTTAAACATATTTTGTTTGATAGTGAAAAAATCACAATTTAAGGCGAAACAATGCAAAATTTCCCAACTGAATGGGTACCAGTACCATTTCCAAAATGATGAAAAAAATTGCGCATATTCAATAAAGGTTATTTGAAGAACCTTGAATAGACCTATTGTTTTGATCAACACATATACATTATTATATGACCCCAACACCTGGATGGAGTTTTGATAAACAGTTTTGTGGTTTAATTTTGCAGTTGTTTGGTAGGTTAGTTTCTTAAAGGGACACATGGCAATCTTGAGTTTATTTGAATTTTAAAATTTGCTCCTCAATTTAGTTATCCTGCGTCATTAGCTCTACTGGCCGAAGGCGAGCAGAGCTTATGGGATGCCGAGTTGTCCGTTGTTAACTTTTGTCTCGTTAAGACGTTAGGGCCTTCATTTTTGATCCAATCTTTACCAAACTTTAACAGGTTGTTAATATCAATAAAAGCTCGAATGAGTTCGAAAACCAGCCAGATCGGCCAAGTAACAGCGGAGTTATGGCCCTTGATTTAGTTAAAAATGCTATATTGTTATATTTTGCCTCGTTAAGACGATAGAGCCTTCATTTGTCATCCTGTCTTTACCAAACTTTACCACATTGTTAATATCAATGAAAGCTCGAACAAGTTTGAAAACCAGTCAGATCGGACCAGTAACACCAGAGTTATGGTCCTTGATTTAGTTAAAAATGCTATATTGCTATATTTTGCCTCGTTAAGATGATAGGGCCTTCGTTTTTCAACCTATCTTTACCAAACTTTACCACATTGTTAATATCAAGGAAAGCTCGGACAAGTTCGAAAACCAGCCATATCGGACTAGTAACAGCGGAGTTACGGCCCTTGATTTAGTTAAAAATGCTATATTTTGCCTCGTTAAAGACGATAGGGCCTTCATTTTTCATTTGATCTTTACCAAACTTTAACAGATTGTTAATGTGAATGAAAGCTTGGACAAGTTTGAAAACCAGCCAGATCGGACTAGTAACAGCGGAGTTACGGCCCTTTATTTAGTTAAACATGCTATATTTTGCCTCGTTAAGACGATAGGGTCCTCATTTTTTATCTGATCTTTACCAAATTTTACCAGATTGTTAATGTCAATAAAAGCTCAAACAACTTTGAAAACCAGCCAAATCGGACCAGTAACAGCGGAGTTGTGGCCCTTGATTTCGTTAAATATGCTATATCTTGCCTTGTTAAGGGCGATAAGGCCTTCACTTTTAATCTGATCTTTACCAAACTTTACCACATTTTTTTACATTTTTAGCTCGACTGATCAGAGATCAGCAGAGCTTATGCCGTGGTGCGTCGTCCGTCTGTCCGTAAACTTTTATTTGTAGCGACTACTCTTCTGAAACTACTGAATGGATATTCATGAAACTTTACAGAAATGTTGCCCATGAAGTTTAGTTGATCCTAGCAAAAATTCATGTTGATGTGAAATCCAAGATGGCCGCCAAAGCTAAAAATAGATTTTTAAAATACAAGTTTGTAGCGACTACTTCTTGAAAACTCTTAAGTGATATTGATATGGGACTTTTTCTAAAATGATCAGCAGGACATGATGTTGGTGCTTGTCGAAAATCGTTTTGATTCGGCGTTAAACATGGCTGCCAGCAGCCATCTTTGTTTACATAGAGTTATATAATGAAAACTTGTAGCGACTATTCCTCTGAAACTACTTGGCGGATTTTCATGAAACTTCACAGGAATGTTGCTCTTGATGTCTAATTGATCCTAGCGAAATTTCAGGTCTGCCGGAAATTCAAGATGGCCGCCACGACTAAAAATAAATTTTCAAAATATAAGTTTGTAGCGACTACTTCTTGAAAACTATAATTGATATTGATATGGGACTTTTTCTAAAATGATCAGCATGACATGATGTTGGTCCTTGTCAAAAATCGTTTTGATTCGACGTTAAACATGGCTGCCAGCGGCCATCTTTGTTTACATAGAATTATATAGTAAAAACTTGTAGCGACTACTCCTCTGAAACTACTTGGCGGATTTTCATGAAACTTTACAGGAATGTTGCTCTTAATGTCTAATTGATCCTAGCAAAATTTCAGGTCAGCCGAAAATTCAAGATGGCCACCATGGCTAAAAATAGATTTTCAAAATACAAGTTTGTAGAGACTACTTCTTGAAAACTATAAGTGATATTGATATGGGACTTTTTCTAAAAATGATCAGCATGACATGATGTTGGTCCTTGTCAAAAATCGTTTTGATTCGATGTTAAATATGGCTGACAGCGGCCATCTTTGTTTTCATAGAGTTATATAATGAAAACTTGTAGCGACTACTCCTCTGAAACTACTCGACGGATTTTCATGAAACTTCACAGGAATGTTGCTCTTGATGTCTAATTGATCCTAGCAAAATTTCAGGTCGGCCGGAAATTCAAGATGGCCGCCACGGCTTAAAATAAATTTGCAAAAAACAAGTTTGTAGAGACTACTTCCTGAAATCAAAATCAATCAGTAGAGTTTCAAGGCCATTGACCTCTTGTTTCTTTTATTATTTTTTTATTTATTTTTTTAAATTTTTAAATTTTGTAAAAAAAAATATTTTTTATTTATTTATTTATTTTTTTTATTTTATTTTTATTATCTCTACTGGCCAAGTTCGAAAACCAGACAGATCGAACCAGTAATGGCGGAGTTATGGCTCTTGATTTAGTTAAAAATGCTATATTTTGCCTCTTTAAGATGACTCGCTTAATTGATGTTATAAGAGCCATATTAACAAGTAGAGCATCCACAGGCTCTCTTGGGCCTCTTGTTTTAACTTTAAAACTGCTTGCATATAATTAAATAAAAAATTGAGATTTCTATTTTCTTCACTATTTTACCACATTTTTAAATATATTATTGGTGCAATATTATAAAAAGATAGTAATATGTCAAAATAATTTGCTTTGAACTATTCTAACAATTAATATTAATGATTGAACAAATGCAAGTTAAGAGAAAAACTAATGGGACACCGTGAGTTTTTAAAAAATCAAGATTGCCGTGTGTCCCTTCAAAGCAGTCAACAGCTATTCTGCCAAAGTTCATGCTTGTTTTGTGGATGATTAATTTTATCCTAAAATGTCTGCTTTGTTGAGAAGCCTCGTTCTGGTTCGACGGCTTGTTGTTATGGCCCTTTAAATATATATTGTCCACGCTATTTCTCCTAACCCCACGACGATAAGCGTAAGGTGGAGATGCGCATATCATTGTGTGGTACGCGATTGCACGGGTATTAGTTCAGTGATAGTTCTAGTTTGTTTTTTACCTTTATAGTATTAAGGCTTATTAAAAGTAAATGTATGTAATACATAAATGCATGCCAGTTGTATTGTGTTAAGTAGAAAATAAAATATTTATTATAACAAGTTTGCTATTACTTACAGGTCCTTTGGGAGACTAATTATTGTGGATTTAAAGTAGAATATCGTTCAAGCCAGTGCTCCCTTGCGTGCTCAAGCCAGTGCTACCTGGCGTGGGATTTAAAAAATCTAGATTACATAATCGCAGAGATGGGTTATTTTAGACATATTTCTTTTACAGCAATTGTGAAACAAGTTCTTGCAACTAATATTAATCACTCTCGATGGCTTCTTGGGTAGAACCAATACTAAGCTGTGTGGATTAGTTAACTTGCTCAAGGTTAAATAACATGGCCATGGCAAGGATCGAACCCTTGATCTGGAGTCTGACGCTCAACCACTGGATCACGCACTCCACTAAGAGAGATGAATTTAATTAGGTTTAAGTCACATCTAGGTCACATCTACACAAAAAGTTTATATGGTGCCAACATAAATGAACATTTAAGGCCCACCCTCCATTCACATTGAGATAAAAATAAGCAGAATGGGCCTAAGAACCTTCTCACTTGCAGAATTGCAAATTTTGTTGTAAACACCCCATTTTTCGCTGGAACATTATTTTCTGAACACGCGATACATTACAGGGATGATAATGAAGATGACGATAATGAACACGGTAAAGATGACACAACAAACATGAATTTGAGAGGACCCTATTCTTGTCCAGGAACCACATGGAGGTATAAACACAGAAAGATCTCGAATTTGGGAAGATAAAAAGCACATAGGGCAATAAAAAGCATATAGAACAGTCTATTAAATAATTTTAGAATATTTTTTGTTTAGAATTTGCCATATCAAAAAGTCAAGAAACTCCTTACTCAATGATTCAACATATCCATTTTTATGTAAAAAATAGAACTCGCCGTGTTCTGAGAACACAATGAGTTCCATGTTTTGAAGAAAATTAATATTTTGAGTGTTTATGGAGTAATGAGTTTCTTGACTTTCTGATATGACAAATTCTAACAAAAAATAAATCTAAAATGATTTAAAAGACTGTTATAGCTGAATGTTAAATTACCAAATAATAAACCAGTTATTATCTGTTCTCAATATATAACCTCCTAGCCCACCTTTACAATCAGTTGATGATTTTGAGCAGGAAATTTAAAAAGCATGGACATTATGAAAAAGAAATTCATTATTATGTGTGGTACAAATTATAACTACAAACAAGAGGGCCATGATGGCCCTATATCGCTCACCTGAGTTAATTTGAACCAATACAAGAGGGCCAGGGCCAAGATGGCCCTAAAGCGATCACCTGAGTACTGGCACATTATCGAAATTCTTCGAAATCTTATGGTCATATACAATCTGTGCAAGTTTGGTTAAGGTTGTTCAAGAAATGTGGGCTCTGTTGTGTATAACAACATTGATATAGACAGTTTAAGATACTGACAAAGTTTGGTAAATATCAAATATAAAATGAAGGTGCTAGAGAGTAACACCTTGGGCAGAGCCAAATGTGACCCCAGGGCTACATGTAATATATGAGAGCTGTGTGCTTTGTGGTTTTAGAGAAGAAGATTTTTTAAGTTTTTCCCTATACAAGTCTATGTAAAACGTGACCACTGGGGCGGGGCCAAATGTGAACCCAGGGTCACCATTTTAACAAACTTGGTAAAGGACCATAAGAGTATAGTAAATGCAAAATATTAAACCTCTGGCTCTTGCAGTTACAGCAAAGAAGACTTTAATGTTTTTTACTATATAAGTCTATGTAAAACTGTGACCCATGCAGTGGGGTCAAATTTTACCCCAGGGTCATCATTTGAACAAACTTGGTAGAGGACCATAATCTTATAGTAAATGCAAAATATTAAACCTCTGGCTCTTGCAGTTTCAGAGAAGATTGTTTTTTTCCTATATATATATAAGTTTATATAAAACTGTGACCTCCGGGGCGCGGCCAAGTTTGACACCAGGGTCACCATTTGAACAAACTTGGTAGAGGACCATAAGCTTATAGCAAATGCAAAATATTAAACCTCTGACTTGCAGTTCCAGAGAAGAAGATTTTTTTCAGTTTTTCCCTATACAAGCCTATGTAAAACTGTGACCCCCGGGGCGGGGCCAAATGTGACCCCAGGGTCACCATTTGAACAAAATTGGTAGAGGACCATGAGCTTATAGCAAAAGCAAAATATTAAACCTCTGGCTATTGCAGTTTCAGAGAAGAAGATTTTTTAAGTTTTTGCCTATACATATCTATGTAAAACTGTGAGCCCCGGGGCGGGGACAAATATGACCCCAGGGTCACCATTTGAACAAACTAAGTAGAGAACTATAAGCTGATGCTACATGTAATACATGAGAGCTCAGTGCCATGTGGTTCCAGAGAAGAAGATTTTTTTCAGTTTTCCCTATACAAGCCTATGTAAAACTGTGACCCCCGGGGTGGAGCCAAATGTGACCCCTGGGTCACCATTTGAACAAACTTGGTAGAGGACAGTAAGCTTATAGCAAATGCAAAATATTAAACCTCTGGCTCTTGCAGTTTCAGAGAAGAATATTTTTTTTAAAAAAATCCTATATAAGTCTATGTAAAACTGTGACCCCCGGGGCGGGGACAAATTTGACCCCAGGGTCACCATTTGAACAAACTTAGTAGAGGACCATAAGCTGATGCTACATGAAATACATGAGACCTCTGTGCCTTGTGGTTTCAGAGAAGAAGATTTTTTAAAGTTTTTTCCTATATGTCTATATGAAAAACATGCAAAATCTCAATATACAAACTTTGGACCCCCGGGGCATGGCCATTTTTGACCCCGGGGACTTCATTTGAACAAACTTGATAGTCTAGACATTGGCGATCATTTTAAAAGAAAAATTGTTGAAATCTGTCCAGCGGTTCTTGAGAAGAAGATTTTTTAAGGTTTCAACCATATATGGCAATGGCGGCCATCTTGGATGTCGCGCTGACCTAATTTTAACAAATCTAAAAAGCATTCATCTAAGGATCATCCACGTGAAGTTTGGTCAAAATTGGCCAAGCAGTTTCTGAGAAGAAGTCGTTTGAAGCAAAAGTTAACGACGACGGACGACAGACGACGGACGACGGACGACGGACGACGGACGAAGAGTGATCCCAATAGCTCACCTTTGAGCCTTCGGCTCAGGTGAGCTAAAAAACAGACCCTTATAGACCACATTTACTCAAATAAGCCAGATAAAAGATATGAAACGAATGTTCCAATATACAGTGCAGGTGACCGCTACCCATTCTGTGCAACAAGACATTTATACATCCTTTATTAACCCTGAACCCGCTACATATATATAATGGACTGTTCTTTCTTTGAATTCAGACCATTCCATTTATGTGACAAAGGGATGTTTTGGGGGAAATTACTGATCAGCAACCAGATATTGTAAACCCTAGGGTTCGGGTTAGGCTCAGCCTGCGAGTTACTCACAGGCTGATCTGGGTTTACAATGGACGCAAAGGCTATTATAGTCGTGCTTAGTGAGTTAAGGGTTAAATCAGGTGATACACGTACAGGAATAATTAATACAGAGATTTTAAGAAATATGAGGCATTGTATTTTTTTAATAGTTTTAAATGAAACTTCTGACCTTAACCAGATAAAAGTATCTGAAATAATACTATTATTAATGTACTAGATAAACATGCAACTATAGAACTAAAAGAATAAAACAAAACGTTGCCAAATTGGTTGATTCCTGAAATAAGAGTCAAGAAATAAATTTTAAGAGATGTCTTTCACATGAAAAAGGATCTGTACAAACATCAGAGAAAACAAATTCAAATATTCTCATTGATGAAACTAAAAGATAAATATTACAACATGTGGAGGTATGTAAATGAGCTTTAAATACAGGGACACACAGCAATCTTGAAGTAATGGGTGCGTTCAGGGTTCCTCCATTGGTAACCAGCATGGGTTACCAACGGCCAACGATGGTAGCATATGGTTACAATTGGGTACCGATGTTACAATTGGTAACCAATAAACTCTGAATGGAGCGCAAGAGTACCATTGGCTACCGATATTTTAGCAAAATGGCAAGGCAGGGGATACCTGCCATTTTTATACATCAAAACCGGACAACTGAGTTGTAGACATTGTTAGTCTTATTATTCACTTGTATTTTTATTGGGATTAAATTATCAGCAATTCAGTGATGACGTTCATCGCCATTTTGAACTTCTGTCATAACGAGGCCACCGATGCTACCTCAGAGAGTCGCGGTAAGATTGGTTACCAACATTTTACCCATCGGCAAACCGACAACTAACAACGGCACACGATGGTTACCGATGGTTGCCTATGGCTACCGAGCACTTTATTTTAACAACAGCAACTTTGAACCCAGATACCTCAGATGGTATACCACACTTCCTTTCCATATAAGCGCCCTACACAGCAAATTTTGTCCCATTACCTTATTCCTAACAAAAGTTACTGAGTGGAAACCATTAGTTTTGACACCAAACGCCAGCCTGCAAACAACGTTTGCCAAACTAATAACCAGGTTTTTCAAAGGAAAACTTGTTTAAAAACAATTTGCTTTGAAATAATTACTAAAGATTATCATAAGGTATGAACCACCCTTTGCATCACTTCCACTTTGCAACACCTATACCATACTTCCACTTTGCAACACCTATACCATCCTTTGCAAAACCTATACCATACTTCCACTTTGCAACACCTATACCACCCTCTGCAACACATATACCATACTTCCACTTTGCTACACATATACCACCCTTTGCAACACCTATACCACCCTTTGCAACACATATACCATACTTACAATTTGCAACACCTATACCATCCTTTGCAGCATCTATACCACACTTTCACTTTGCAACACCTATACCACCCTTTGCAAACCTATACCATACTTACAATTTGCAACACATTTACCACCCTTTGCAACACCTATACTATACTTCCACTTTGCAACACATTTACCACCCTTTGCAGCAACTATACCATACTTCCACTTTGCAACACATTTACCACCCTTTGCAGCATCTATACCATACTTCCACTTTGCAACACATTTACCACCCTTTGCAGCATCTTTACCATACTTTCACTTTGTAACACCCATACCACCCTTTGCAGGATCTATACAACACTTTCACTTTGTAACACCTATACCACCCTTTGCAGGATCTATACCACACTTTCACTTTGCAACACCTATACCACCCTTTGCAGCATCTATACCATACTTTTAACTTTATACCACACTGTTAACACCTTACACCAGTCATATTGTTTTTGAAAGACTTAGATAAATGATTAAAACATGTTTTCTAAACTTTGTTTTCAGTATCATTCATTAGTGTTTCCATTTTCCATTTGAGTCACCAGCATATCTGTTTCATTCAGTAGTTCACAACTGGTTTTATCCAACTGTTTGCATTCAGTTTCTTCTGACTTGTATATTGGTCCATGGTTTGTTTTATCACATTTTTTCAGAACTTCATTTTTCTTGTGTCCATTGTCCTGTGCAAGTCTGCCAGCAGACGACAGTTTTCTAACGCCCTCTGACTTGTGTCTATAAATAGAATCTCCATACATTTGGAACTCCTCCCTCCACATCCTAGCAATCTCATCAGTGGGACTCTGGGTGTCTGGTTTTCTCCCATCATCCTCGCCCAGGACAATAAGACAAACAATGGCTGCTGCCTGCTCTGCCAGCTGCTTTGACTTCTCCCTGAATCATATTTTAATTTTGTAAGAAATTCATTGGAATATATATCTTTCAGTCAATGGCTAATTCCAAGTTTAAATAAAAATCTTGTCAGTTGTTGATGTATTCTTGTTTTAGTGTATGATATTTTGCCCACTTATGGCTTTAACCTGAACATTTTAAATATGTGTGACTGTCAGATAAACTAGAACTGCTACCTACCAAAGGCTAATTAATACTGTAATGTCTGACAGAACATTTATTTTTAGCTATACATATGGAGGCTGTGTACTTTAGTTTTAGCTAGACAGATGGAGGCTGTGTAGTTTATTTTAGCTAGACAGATGGAGAAAGTGTATTCTAAGCCAGACAGGCGGAGGCTGTGTAGTTCATATTTAGCTAGACATATGGAGGTTGTGTAGTTCTTTTTAAGCTAGACAGATGGAGGTTGTGTAGATTATTTTAGGTTAGACAGACGGAGGCTGTGCAGTTTATTGTTAGCTAGATAGATGGAGGTTGTGTAGTTTATTTTTAGCTAGACAGATGGAGACTGTGTAGTTTATTTTTAGCTTGACATGTGGAGGCTGTTTAGTTTATTTTAAGCTAGACACTTGGAGGTTGTGTTGTTCATTTTAAGCTAGACAGATGGAGGCCGTGTTGATTATTTTAGGTTTGACAGATGGAGGCTGTGTAGTTTATTTTTAGCTAGACAGATGGAGGCTGTATAGATTAATTTTAGCTAGACAGATTGAAACTGTGTATATTGTGTTTAGCTAGACAGGTGCAGGTCGTATAGTTTACTTTAAGCTAGACAGATGGGACTGTGTAGTTTATTTTAAGCTAAACAGATGGCGGTGGTGTAGTTTATTTTAAGAGACATATGGAGGCTGTGTAGATAACTTTAAGCCAGACATATGTAGGCTGTGTAGATTACTTTAAGATAGCTGGAGGCGTGTAGATTACTTTAAGATAGCTGGAGGCTGTGTAGATTACTTTTTACTTCAAGATAGCTGGAGGCTGTGTAGATTACTTTAAGATAGCTGGAGGTTGTGTAGATTACTTTAAGCTAGACATATGGAGGCTGTGTAGTTTATTTTAAGCTAAACAGACTGAGGCTGTGTAGATTATTTAAAGCTAGACAGATGGAGGCTGTGTAGATTATTTTTAGCTAGACAGATGGAGGCTGTGTATATTGTTTTAAGCTAAACAGATGGAGGCTGTTTAGATTATTTAAGCTAAACAAACTGAGGCTGTGTAGTTTATTTTAAGCTAACAGATGGAGGCTGTCTAGATTATTTTAGGTTAGACAGATGGAGGCTGTGTATATTATTTTGAGCTAAACAGATGGAGTCTGTGTGGATTATTTTGAGCTAAACAGATGGAGTCTGTGTAGATTATTTTAAGTTAGACATATGGAGGCTGTGTAGATTATTTTAAGCTTAACAGATGGGGGCTGTGTAGATTATTTTAGGTTAGACAGATGGAGGCTGTGTAGATTATTTTTAGCTATACAGGTGGAGGCTGTGTAGATTGGTTTTAGCTATATATATGGAGGATGTGTAGTTTATTTTAAGCTTACGAGATAAAGGCTGTGTAGTATATTTTAAGCTTACCAGAAAGAAGCTGTGTAGTTTATAGTTTGTTTGACAGATGGATGCTGTGTAGTTTATTTAAAGCTTACCATATAGAAGTGGTGTAGTTTTTCTCATCCAGTTCCATCACACACTTGTAACATCGATTTTCTATTCGCTCCATCTGTAATCAGAGCAATGTTTATGGTACAGTGAAATAAATGTGTTTTGTTCTTGCTTGCTCTATAAAAAAGAAGTGTGTATGTATGTGTTGGGGGGAGTTACGAGAGATGGGGAGGGGAGGGGTGCAGGTAATGTATTAACTGGATTATGCTGAAGATGTGTACAAAGTTTCATGGTTTTAGACCTAATACTTTGAAAGGTATTAGCCACGATCAGTTGTCAGGTAAAAGTTAATGGACAGACAGATGGACGGACGGACATGCTATGGCAGTGAAAAAAATGTAACTATTTGTCACAGTATGAAATAACCATTTCACTGCTAAAATGCTATAATCCATTACTTATCATAAATGTTTGTTTCTGGCAATAACAAAAATGTTCTAGGAAAACAACAAATAATGAATGTTTTCAGAGAATAAACATTTCCCTTCTCAACTCCGTGTAAATTTTGAGTCACAGTGGTAGCCATCTAATGTGCACATGATCTTTTATTATCAATGTTTTCCTGCCACCGAGGGAGGGGGCGGGGCATACCCAGTGGAATAGACAGCAAAGCATTCCCGGAAGGGGGAATTAGATCAGCAACAATGTCACTAGTGATAGGGAATTTAGACAGATCCCGGTCAAAAGGGGATCTAAACTTGATATTTGTAATCACTCCCACCCTGGGGAACTTGATGTTGGTCATAGAGATGGAATTTAGACAATCAATTTGGACATTGTCTAATTCACCTGGGTATGCCCTAATTATGGTTTGAACGTGTTACTGTCAATTAGATGTGTTTATTATCCACCTATATTTCTATTCCAATGATAAACAAGCATGAGTGGCATGTGATTGTACATAAGATACTATTACTACACGCTTCAAACCGGAAACATCCCGAAAATGGATATTCTTTTTTGTATTGTACGACTGAACTGTCCGAAATCGATAATCGTATTTCGTATTGGACGTTAAGGATAAGTAACTAACGGGTTTCACATGAAGTGTCTCGGATATAACTTGTTGGAGAAAAATCTGAGGTATTCTGGATAAATTTAGTGTCGACTGCATAACAACAATAATAACGTTGTCCTATTCCGAGACAAGATAATTTTTTGCCTGAGCAAATACACACTTACACAAAGGGAAAAACGTAACCAGATGGCTACATGTTTCCGCCCCTGTGCAGAACCAGATATATTTTCTAGTAATTTGATTATGCTACTTTACTGTTTTGTCTTTTTGTTAAAATAAAATAGTTCAAACCTAACATTTTGTTATTTTCTGTTGACTTCCATGTTTTCATATGTAAAATAAAATAGGTGAATAAAGAAAATGTCATTATACAGTTAGTTGTACAATATGGGTTTGTTATTGTACTCATCAAGGTTGTGGTGAAAATCTGTATTGGAATCAACACCTACGGCTTCTCGTTTTCACTACAAACATCGACTTGTACAATAAAAATCCATATTGTACAGCTAACTGTCTAACAACCTTTTAGTATGATTTGTTTTAAAGTTTGAATTGAATTGAATTGGGGTTTTAAGGCGCACCAACACATGAAAAGGTTATATGGCGCCTAACAGGCATGAACATGCCAGGCACATCTTCCATGTACATTGAGATAACATGGAAAATGGGCCTAGAGCCTTCTCACCCTGAACTGCAGAGTTGCTGCAAATTCTATCGTAGAAACATCATTTACGCTGGAGCCACGTTATTGTTTTTCTGCCACTGCTCTTTTGATGCGAGCGAGATAGCACCTGAAACAATGCAGGGATCATGATGAAGACCTTTAATGAACATGAACAAAAAATGATAAAATGAATATGAATTTGGGGGGATTCTACCCCTCTGCCTACCCCTCCAAAGGGATCTGCAGTGGCCCTATTCTTTGCCCCGTGACCAAACGGGGGCCCCCCGGGAACCACACAGGACTTTAAAGTGTGAAAGCTTTATGGCAGTTATTGTGTGAGACTGGACTAGATGAACACACATGTTGCCATCAGGTAAATGTTAAGAAAGTATGACGTTTGAAATGTGTATGCGTTTTGCTATCTGAGTAATGGACTTCAAAAACTTTAATGTAAAACTTTATATAAACAAACAAGAGAGAAAAATAGGTCAAGGTCATTCACACTGGCCTATTTTTTGTAGGAACATACTTCTATCATATAGGTGATATAGACGTAAGTGTGCATGAAATTTGAAAGCTGTGTGGTTTCTGTTATTTTAAGTTATGTAATAATCAAAAGCTTGAAAATTTAATGAAGTGAGAAAAGTAGGTCATGGTCATTCATATAGATTAGGTTTGGTAGGAACATTCTGTTGTTATTCAGATGTTAACATGTTTGAAGTTTCAAAGCTGTACGGCTTCGTGTGTCTGATAAACAACCCTAACCAAAACATTAAAACTTTAACTTTAATGTTCGTACAGATGGGACATATGGGAAGGAAGGACAGACAATGGTAACAATTAAGTGGTAGGGCATAAAAAACATAAGCTTGATAGAGGTTAACTTCAGTGAACATGCATATAAAATGTTACTACAACAAAATGAGCAGTTTCAGAGATGTCATTTGCAATGTCCTTTATTTTGGTCTATTTTTAGTAACAGCACCCATCTTGGTCAATAGAAGCACAAACCTTAATTGGGGCCATGAAGGATCATTGTGGCCAAGTTTCAATAAAATATATAAGCAATTCAAGAGAAAGGCGGACATACATATACCGTATTTCCCATAATAGTAGTGCCCCGTGCCCGGCCCTATTCAAAATGGAAAGGGGGTACTCTTATTAAAAAAAATAATATTAGTGTTATACCTAAAAGCAGTTCTTGCCAGATTGTATACCCAAACTGAGCCTCGAATGTCGGTCAAACTAAATCTAAAATCTCTCTTTTTATTTTACAAAGATCCAAAATTTATTGAATTTTGAAGAATTTTTGGATTTTCTATTGAGGTAATATTTCTAAAAAAATAAAATAAAAAAAATATCACTGTAAGTGACAAATGCCCCCGAAGTGACCTTTGACCTCTAAGTATGACCTTGACCTTGGAGCCATGGACCTGGATTTTATGCACGACACATCGTTTGGTTGTGGTGAGCACTTGTGCCAAGTTATTTGAAAATCCGTCCAGGCATGCAAGTTATTGACCGGACACGATTTGACCTTTGACCTCTAAGTGTGACCTTGACCTTTGGGCCACAGACCTGGATTTTGAGCGTGACACATCATCTTGTTGTGATGATTACTTGTGCCAAGTTATTTGAAAATCCATCCATGAATGCCAGTTATTGACACAATTTGACTTTTAACCTCCAAGTGTGACCTTGACCTTGAAGACCTGGGTTTTGAGCGTGACACGTAGTCTTGTTATGGTGATCACTTGTGCCAATTTATTTAAAAATCCCTGCAGGGGTTGTGACGGTCCGGACATGAAAATGCATACATGTTTTTGACCTATGAACTGCAAGTGTGACCTTGACCTTTGAGGTACGGACCTGGGTATTGCGTATGACATATCGTCTTGTTATGGTGATTACTTGTGCCAAGTTATTTAAAAATCCTTGCAGGGGTTGTGACGTTATGGTCCGGACACGAAAATGCGTACCTGTTTTTGACCTATGAACTGCAAGTGTGACCTTGACCTTTGAGGTACGGACCTGGGTTTTGCGCGTGACACATCGTCTTGTTATGGTGATCATTAAAAATCCATGCAGGGGTTCTGAAGGTATAGTCTGGACACAAACTGCGGACTGACAGACGGGCGGACTACCAATGAACTGCAAGGGTGACCTTGACCTTTGAGGTACGGACCTGGGATTTGCGCGCGACAATCATCTTGTTATGGTGATGACTTGTGCCAAGTTAATTAAAAATCCATGCAGGGACTGACTGACGGACGGACGGACGGACGGACAGACAGATGGTGCGATTACTATATGCCCCCGAAACCCTTTGGTGTTATCTGTACTTACTGTGCTACATACTTACAGTGGTATATTTCGGTGGTCCTATTTTGTTTCTTATTGTCCATTCGTACAATTTCAGCTTCGGACTTATGGACACAGGATAGTGACTTCTGCATAATAAAATGATCACAAAATCATACTTAAATTGTAGGTTCATGTCTACTGTGATACATATTTTTAAACAGGGAGACCATGTGCTAGGTGAGGTTGCAGGATAATGTGTTATGAAAAGGGGCATGACTCTGCTGAGATGAGAAAAGTTTTTGGACATTTGTAATGGCATTCCTTTGGGTAAAACGCGTGTGAAGATTCATGAATATAGGTCAAATACTTTTCAAGTTATGGCCAAAATCACAAAAAGTAACGTAATGTCGGTCATGGTGACCTACTTCCATTATGAATGTTTGTTTGTATGGTGTTTTATGTCATGTTTAGAACATGTTAGGCCATATATGACGGTCAATTTTATTTTGTGTTAGAGGCAGATCTAGACCACCCCATTTTTCCTGGGTAGAACAAGTACTGTAAACCCCACTCCATGCATAGGTTATTCAAGACTTAGAGTTAAGATGATGGAAACCAATTTTGACCCAGATGTGATTGGTAGAAATATGGATGGAAGTACAGGCTAGACGACAAGAGTACCACTATACACTCCAGTCTCAAGGTGCTGAGCATATATAACTATCACACTGGTTTTTTTCCCCATTTCAATCTATCTTCATTCTTTTCGAAGAAAATAAAACACCCAAATATCAGAATTTGAAAATAAGTTTCACCGTGAAAACTGTTAAAACTGCAAGAATTGACTAGAGTAGATTAACCTGACTATTAAACCACTATCGTTACATAATCCCAACTCTATACCTTACAATACCTTTCATTGGTTTTGTTGCACTGAACTTGGATTTAACACTGCACCAACACAAAAAGGTTATATGATACCAACAGAAATGAACATTCAAGGCCCAATCTCCATTTACATCGAAATAATAATAAGCAGAAGGGACCCATAACTTTTCCACCTGCAGAACTGCAGAGCGGCTGCATATTCTATTGTAGACACTTCATTTTTTGCCAGAGACCAGCAGACATAAATTTCTTAACAAAGTACAGCACATTTAAGCCCACTGTGCTACAAATGAAATGAACACCTAGAAATGAAAGACATAAAACAAAAGTTGAGAAATGTCCTCTGCTGTCATACTCACTTTATAAACCTGATGGGCATTTCTATCAATATTTTGCCATCCTCCATCTTTCTCCTCTTTATACCCATGTATTTGTCCACCTGTTCTTGTTTCTTCTTTCTATCACCATGTACTTCATTCATGTAGTCTGTCATTCCCCAAATTTCACTGCAAATTAGCACGGAGGATTTACAATAATAATATATTTATATATTAAATCATCCAATATTTACCTGCCTGTTTGATTATTTCACGATTCCAAGCATTTCTGGAAATGAGGCTTTATAAAAATCTGAGTGATTTGAGTTATTGACAAATTAGTGTCTTTTTCAAACTGGAAAGCGAAGGGTTCACAGATCCATAAGTGGCAAACGGAAGGGTTCACAGATTCGTAAGTGGAAAGCAGAAGCGTTCACAAATTCATAAGTGGAAAGTGGAAGTGTTCACAGATTCATATGTGAACAGCAGAAGAGTTCACAGATTCATAAGTGGAAAGCGGAAGGGTTCACAGATTCATAAGTGGAAAGCGGAAGGGTTCACAGATTCATATGAAGAAAGCAATCGCGAAAACTCGTCTTCGGTATATACAATATCTTGACATTCTGTTAGCCGGAAGGCAACGGCACAGAAAATAGTGCACTGTCGCTAAGCTGTTGTTACATAAACAATATGGCCGTTAGCCACACGTGCTGATGTATGATTTGTGTTACATGTTTGTTATTTATATCACAGATGAAGGTTTTATCACTGCTTCCATGTAAATAAACTATAGATGGAGCAATCGGTTAAATGACATTGCAGAAATTTGAAGATAACCTCGATTTTGAATGCAAATTCGTTTTGGCAAGAATCTGACGCACGTCACGCTAGTATGATGTAACCAATATGGTAACCTTCATTATACATTCGAGTAATGCTGCAAAGCAGTGTACGAGATGTTGCGAATGAACTGATGCAATTCAATCGTCTTTTTCATACTGGAAAGCGAAGAGTTCACAGATTCGTAAGTGGAATGTGGAAGGGTTCACAGATTCATAAAGAAGAAAGCAGAAGGGTTCACAGATTCATAAGTGGAAAGTGAAAGGGTTCACTGATTCATAAGTGATTAAGATGTGTGATTGTTTTAGTAAATCTAAATTAAACAAAGAATCATTGCCTGTTTTTTATTATTATAATTAAAATAGTTATTGTTTTTTCTCTTAAAATCCAGTTCTAAATATCAATTTAAAACCATTTAGTTTTACAAGGACAGTAAAACTGTCAGCTCCAAGTATAACTATTGTGTGTGCCTGAATGGGGACATTTGAACATGAGAATTAGTGATTAATGAAATTGCATTTTTAGAAGACGACAAATGTATTTATCCAAAATTTAAAGAAAATAAGTGTTCTGAATATATGTTTGGCCGTTTAAGATTTCCCAATTCGAAGTCATTGCAATGTTTGTGTTAAAAAAAGAGTGTATTTATGCCTGGGTTACTAAATCCCGCATACCCACTATATATTTTTCATTTTGGGTTAAGATGTTTATTTGCACGTGTTTTACATAAGCATGTTTTCCGCTTCGGCAAGACATACACGCGATACTGTACAGAAAGATGTTTTTACAGTAGATGAGTAAACTCAGACATTGTTGTCATGAAGGGTCAAGATACTACATCTAGTTTGTTGTGAGGCCGTGTGTGAACATTTGAAATGACAATGCAGATGACGTTTGTATTTATGTCTTGTGTTTTCATTTATTCATTACTGGGTCTTGATTAAGAGATAAATTATTTATTTTTGTTTACGCAAAGAGAATTAGGAAATATATTACAAACTAATCTGCCATCTTTTCTTTTATATGACTGAAGGAAAACATACCAAATCTCCTCGAAGCTTTTTGAATTCTGTGTGTCGAGACCTTCCTGTTTGTCCATGTCTGCATGCATCATCATCAATATACAGTATTTGGTGTTGCTGAATACATTGTCCATCTCTATAGCCTACAAATATATCATCATCATCATCATCATCATCATCATGTGACATCTTTATCAATGAACCCAGTGGTTGTTTCCATGCATGTATGTTTGTATGATGTTTAACATCAAACAATCTTTCAGTCATATCACGAGTGCCTACTTGTAGCAGTGAGCCCAATGCTCAACTTTATAGTGCTGCCACAATGGAATACCATGCCGTAGACACATGACATGATACCCCACCCAGTCACAACGGTCTAGAACTACTCTTCATGTGCTGAACGTCATGGACCGGAGCTACTGGTATCATTTTTATGAAGCCCATGAATGAACCCATGACCTCCCACATGCAAGGTGAATGCTCTTCCACTAGGCAATACCAAAGTACTGATTGTTCATATATTTTTCTTGCATACCGGATAAGGTGATCCATGTTTTGCATGGGTGCTGGAAAGTCTGTTCTTACACTTGGGGGAAGATAAAAGTCGTGATAAACAATGACAGTTGCATGACGTCATTGTGTAATTAAACATACAAAACCTTAGTAGTTGGCAACGTCAACGCGCAGAATATAAATGGTATGCAAGAAAAAGAATAAATCATGGGTATCCGGTTCAGATTTGGAAATTCCAACTCGGTATAATTGTTTTAATCAGAACCTCGGCAGAACCTCGTGTTGGAATTCCTGATCTTCACCGGATACCCAAGAAAGATTCTTATAATATACACAACCATATAGAAAATAATTTTCTATCTCTATACTTCACAAATTAAAGATCAGTTTGCCGTTGTTATGCTGGAAATTTATCAGCTCTTAGTGAATTTCTTCGGACAAGTATCCATCTATATGCTTTCTCCCACCTCACAACAACAGGAACACTTGTACCATTTTATCCGTATACACATTATTGTAAGCTTATTTGAAAATTGTTGTAAAATAAACATACATTAATATTTTGTTTAAATATTTACACTTACGATCTTCAAATATTCATGAATAACATCGAAGAGTGGTAATTTTCCTTCCTTTCTGAATATGGAAGTGTTCCACTGCGCTGCCCTGGCCACCATCACGGAGGACGCTCCCGTAGCAAGTCTGAAGTTCTCTATATCTTCGTAGCAGTTAATATGCTCTTTTGAACCACCGCTATCAAAGAAAGGTTTTACTATAACAAGAAATAAGGCAGGGGTGCAATCCTTCATGAATTGGAGCAGGTTTTTTTAAATTGTTAAAGTTTATGAAGAGGGGCATAACTATGCATTGGATAAATGATAAGGGGAAAATGTATGAAGTTCATGGCCATCTATAGGTCAATATTTTGCCAAGTTATGAGCTAGGCTTATGTTATGTTTAGGTTGCAGGTTAAATTTTATGAAAAGGAGCTCTGCCGAAATGAAAGTCAGAGTTATTAGACATGTGCAACAACATTCCTTGGGGTAAAATGAAGATATGTGTGAATTTTCATGAACATCGATCAAATACATTTCAAGTAATAAGGGGCATAACTCTGCAAAATGAAAGTCAGAGTTATTGTTCTTGGGTAACAACATTCCTTATGGTAAGATGAATATGTGTGTGAAGTTTCATGAACACAGGTCAAATACTTGTTAAGTTATGACCAGTTATGGACTTGGTTAGGTTGCAGGTTAAAGTGTTATGAAAAGGGGCAAAACTCTGCCAAAATGAAAGTTAGAGTTATTGAACATGTTTAACGACATTCCTTGAGATAAGATGAAGACGTGTGTTTAGTTTTATGAGCATATATCAAATACCTTTCAAGTTATGGCCAAAGTTCGGTTACATGTTAAAGTGTGACGGATGACGGACAACAGACGGACGACAATGGACAAAGTGATCCCTAAGTGTCTGTTATGCAACACAGGCGACACAATAAAGTTAAAGTAGGTCAAGGTTGGGCATGGTTACCTACTTTGGAAGGGATGTGAAGTGGTTGTAAATATGTAGAAAAGGTATAACGTTTAAAGTCTGTAGGGTATGTAGTGTCTTAGAAACTGAGGTAAACAGGAAGCATGATACAGGAAGCATGATACAGGAAGCATGATACGCATGATACAGGAAGCATGATACAGGAAGCATGATACAGGAAGCATGATACAGGAAGCATGATACGCATGATACAGGAAGCATGATACAGGAAGCATGATACAGGAAGCATGATACAGGAAGCATGATACGCATGATACAGGAAGCATGATACAGGAAGCATGATACAGGAAGCATGATACAGGAAGCATGATACAGGAAGCATGATACGCATGATACAGGAAGCATGATACAGGAAGCATGATACAGGAAGCATGATACGCATGATACAGGAAGCATGATACAGGAAGCATGATACAGGAAGCATGATACGCATGATACAGGAAGCATGATACAGGAAGCATGATACAGGAAGCATGATACAGGAAGCATGATACGCATGATACAGGAAGCATGATACAGGAAGCATGATACAGGAAGCATGATACGCATGATACAGGAAGCATGATACAGGAAGCATGATACAGGAAGCATGATACAGGAAGCATGATACGCATGATACAGGAAGCATGATACAGGAAGCATGATACAGGAAGCATGATACAGGAAGCATGATACGCATGATACAGGAAGCATGATACAGGAAGCATGATACAGGAAGCATGATACAGGAAGCATGATACAGGAAGCATGATACGCATGATACAGGAAGCATGATACAGGAAGCATGATACAGGAAGCATGATACGCATGATACAGGAAGCATGATACAGGAAGCATGATACAGGAAGCATGATACGCATGATACAGGAAGCATGATACAGGAAGCATGATACAGGAAGCATGATACAGGAAGCATGATACGCATGATACAGGAAGCATGATACAGGAAGCATGATACAGGAAGCATGATACAGGAAGCATGATACGCATGATACAGGAAGCATGATACAGGAAGCATGATACAGGAAGCATGATACAGGAAGCATGATACGCATGATACAGGAAGCATGATACAGGAAGCATGATACAGGAAGCATGATACAGGAAGCATGATACAGGAAGCATGATACAGGAAGCATGATACAGGAAGCATGATACAGGAAGCATGATACGCATGATACAGGAAGCATGATACAGGAAGCATGATACAGGAAGCATGATACAGGAAGCATGATACGCATGATACAGGAAGCATGATACAGGAAGCATGATACAGGAAGCATGATACAGGAAGCATGATACGCATGATACAGGAAGCATGATACAGGAAGCATGATACAGGAAGCATGATACAGGAAGCATGATACAGGAAGCATGATACAGGAAGCATGATACAGGAAGCATGATACAGGAAGCATGATACAGGAAGCATGATACAGGAAGCATGATACGCATGATACAGGAAGCATGATACAGGAAGCATGATACAGCATTTGTATAGAAAAAATATAGGTCCAGGTCCGGTAAACCTAGAACTATCACCGAAGGTGACGAATACCTCCACTTTTTTATTCTAAGTCAAACAAATGGCAATAATTCTGTAATAAATTAGGCAATCAACAATGGGTGATGTAGAGAGACATAAGGTCATCAGTTGTTTTGAGTACATGAAGTTTGGTAACAACCCATTCAAAACTGTTTGAGAAATGCTAGTAATAAAAATGTGTTATGCGACAGGACAAATGCGACGGGATGGGACAAAAATATGTTACCTGGTGGGACGCTACACACTGGGACGTTACGGACAGCGCGATTCCTATATAGCCCCCACTTCACTTTGTGAAAGCGGGGGTATGAAAAAAAGAAATAGACAGATCAAGCTTGGTCCATTATCATGCACAAAGAAGGCAAGATTTTTAAAGAAATAAATCCAGATGCACATAAGCACAGACATACAGTCAGACGCAACGCAATTACTAATTTGAAGTCTTGGCAAGCAGGCTGACAAAAAAAAAGTTGTCACGGTTAGTTTAGAACTAATTGATCAATCAAAAAATTCTACTTACTTGGCAATTACAGGTATGGATAAAACCTGTGCCAGTTTTTTTATGGTGTCGCTTCTGTTGGGATTGCGTGGTCGTTCCTCGGTCAATCTACCGTGTATTCCGATAGCAGCCACTCCGGTGCTCTCTATCATCTTCACAAGGGATATACTGTCTTCAAGCTGGCATTTAAACACATACAGTAGAATTAGGAACACTAGACGGGGGTCCATGGAACTCTTTTGTCACCTGCCATGCACTTATTTCAGCAAGTATAATCTAACTATAAAGTTTGAAGACAGGGGGTGTAATCCTTCATGAATTTGGGAGCAGTTATTGGACATGTGTAACATCATTCCTTGGGTTAACATGAAGATATGCGTGAAGTTTCATGAACATATGTCAAATGCTTTTCAAGTTATGGTCAAGGTTAGGTTGCAGGTTAAAGTGTGACAGATTTTCAAGTTATGGTCAAGGTTAGGTTGCAGGTTAAAGTGTGACAGACGACGACGATGACAGACGGACAAAGTGATCCCTAAGTGTCTGCCATGCTACGCAAGCGACACAAAAATGGTGGTCGTGGAGATGACGATAATAGGGATGATTATGACGATGATGATAATGATGATTGTTATGATATCGATGATCATGATTATGATGATGATGATACGGTGATGATGACAAAGAAAATGATTATGATGATGATGATGCTGACGATGATGATGATGACGATGATGATAATGGGATTGATAACCACAAAAAAAATGATAATGATAATTATTATGATGGTGATGATGATGATGATGATGATGATGATGATGATGATGATGATGATGATGATGATGATGATAATGATAACATTGGATTTCATGGTGATAATGAGAATGATGATGACGATAACAATGATAATGTCTTGAGGTGGTGAGAAAGGTAAGTATAAGGTAGGTGCAGCAGGAAGATTATGGTGATAATGATACACTGGGTTCAGTAGTAAGGCAATCACAGTATGTAGTGATAATGATACATTGGGTTCAGTAGTAAGGCAATCACAGTATGTGGTGATAATGATACATTGGGTTCAATAGTAAGGCAATCACAGTATGTGGTGATAATGATACACTGGGTTCAGTAGTTAGGCAATCACAGTATGTGGTGATAATGATACATTGGGTTCAGTAGTAAGGCAATCACAGTATGTGGTGATAATGATACACTGGGTTCAGTAGTTAGGCAATCACAGTATGTAGTGATAATGATACATTGGGTTCAGTAGTAAGGCAATCACAGTATGTGGTGATAATGATACATTGGGTTCAATAGTAAGGCAATCACAGTATGTGGTGATAATGATACATTGGGTTCAATAGTAAGGCAATCACAGTATGTGGTGATAATGATACATTGGGTTCAATAGTAAGGCAATCACAGTATGTGGTGATAATGATACATTGGGTTCAATAGTAAGGCAATCACAGTATGTGGTGATAATGATACATTGGGTTCAATAGTAAGGCAATCACAGTATGTGGTGATAATGATACATTGGGTTCAATAGTAAGGCAATCACAGTATGTGGTGATAATGATACATTGGGTTCAATAGTAAGGCAATCACAGTATGTGGTGATAATGATACATTGGGTTCAATAGTAAGGCAATCACAGTATGTGGTGATAATGATACACTGGGTTCAGTAGTTAGGCAATCACAGTATGTGGTGATAATGATACATTGGGTTCAATAGTAAGGCAATCACAGTATGTGGTGATAATGATACATTGGGTTCAGTAGTAAGGCAATCACAGTATGTGGTGATAATGATACATTGGGTTCAATAGTAAGGCAATCACAGTATGTGGTGATAATGATACATTGGGTTCAGTAGTAAGGCAATCACAGTATTCAAACATGTTATCAGTTTGAAACAATCAAGTATAATCTTGATAACTTCAGATATACTCCAAATTTAATATATAATACAGACAGCAGTAACATAGTAAGGTATTAATATAAATACAGTATAATACAGACAGCGGTAACATAGTAAGGTATTAATATAAATACAGTATAATACTGACAGCAGTAACATAGTAAGGTATTAATATAAATACAGTATAATACAGACAGCAGTAACATAGTAAGGTATTAATATAAATACAGTATAATACAGACAGCAGTAACATAGTAAGGTATTAATATAAATACAGTATAATACAGACAGCAGTAACATAGTAAGGTATTAATATAAATACAGTATAATACTGACAGCAGTAACATAGTAAGGTATTAATATAAATACAGTATAATACAGACAGCAGTAACATAGTAAGGTATTAATATAAATACAGTATAATACAGACAGCAGTAACATAGTAAGGTATTAATATAAATACAGTATAATACTGACAGCAGTAACATAGTAAGGTATTAATATAAATACAGTATAATACAGACAGCAGTAACATAGAAAGGTATTAATATAAATACAGTATAATACAGACAGCGGTAACATAGTAAGGTATTAATATAAATACAGTATAATACAGACAGCGGCAACATAGTAAGGTATTAATATAAATACAGTATAATACAGACAGCGGCAACATAGTAAGGTATTAATATAAATACAGTATAATACAGACAGCAGTAACATAGTAAGGTATTAATATAAATACAGTATAATACAGACAGCAGTAACATAGTAAGGTATTAATATAAATACAGTATAATACAGACAGCAGTAACATAGTAAGGTATTAATATAAATACAGTATAATACAGACAGCGGCAACATAGTAAGGTATTAATATAAATACAGTATAATACAGACAGCAGTAACATAGTAAGGTATTAATATAAATACAGTATAATACAGACAGCAGTAACATAGTAAGGTATTAATATAAATACAGTATAATACAGACAGCAGTAACATAGTAAGGTATTAATATAAATACAGTATAATACAGACAGCGGCAACATAGTAAGGTATTAATATAAATACAGTATAATACAGACAGCAGTAACATAGTAAGGTATTAATATAAATACAGTATAATACAGACAGCAGTAACATAGTAAGGTATTAATATAAATACAGTATAATACAGACAGCGGCAACATAGTAAGGTATTAATATAAATACAGTATAATACAGACAGCAGTAACATAGTAAGGTATTAATATAAATACAGTATAATACAGACAGCAGTAACATAGTAATGTATTAATATAAATACAGTATAATACAGACAGCAGTAACATAGTAAGGTATTAATATAAATACAGTATAATACAGACAGCGGCAACATAGTAAGGTATTAATATAAATACAGTATAATACAGACAGCAGTAACATAGTAAGGTATTAATATAAATACAGTATAATACAGACAGCAGTAACATAGTAAGGTATTAATATAAATACAGTATAATACAGACAGCAGTAACATAGTAAGGTATTAATATAAATACAGTATAATACAGACAGCGGCAACATAGTAAGGTATTAATATAAATACAGTATAATACAGACAGCAGTAACATAGTAAGGTATTAATATAAATACAGTATAATACAGACAGCAGTAACATAGTAAGGTATTAATATAAATACAGTATAATACAGACAGCAGTAACATAGTAAGGTATTAATATAAATACAGTATAATACAGACAGCGGCAACATAGTAAGGTATTAATATAAATACAGTATAATACAGACAGCAGTAACATAGTAAGGTATTAATATAAATACAGTATAATACAGACAGCAGTAACATAGTAAGGTATTAATATAAATACAGTATAATACAGACAGCGGCAACATAGTAAGGTATTAATATAAATACAGTATAATACAGACAGCAGTAACATAGTAAGGTATTAATATAAATACAGTATAATACAGACAGCAGTAACATAGTAAGGTATTAATATAAATACAGTATAATACAGACAGCAGTAACATAGTAAGGTATTAATATAAATACAGTATAATACAGACAGCGGCAACATAGTAAGGTATTAATATAAATACAGTATAATACAGACAGCAGTAACACAGTAAGGTATTAATATAAATACAGTATAATACAGACAGCAGTAACACAGTAAGGTATTAATATAAATACAGTATAATACAGACAGCAGTAACATAGTAAGGTATTAATATAAATACAGTATAATACAGACAGCAGTAACATAGTAAGGTATTAATATAAATACAGTATAATACAGACAGCAGCAACATAGTAAGGTATTAATATAAATACAGTATAATACTGACAGCAGCAACATAGTAAGGTATTAATATAAATACAGTATAATACAGACAGCAGTAACATAGTAAGGTATTAATATAAATACAGTATAATACTGACAGCAGTAACATAGTAAGGTATTAATATAAATACAGTATAATACAGACAGCAGTAACATAGTAAGGTATTAATATAAATACAGTATAATACAGACAGCAGCAACATAGTAAGGTATTAATATAAATACAGTATAATACTGACAGCAGCAACATAGTAAGGTATTAATATAAATACAGTATAATACAGACAGCAGCAACATAGTAAGGTATTAATATAAATACAGTATAATACAGACAGCAGTAACATAGTAAGGTATTAATATAAATACAGTATAATACTGACAGCAGTAACATAGTAAGGTATTAATATAAATACAGTATAATACAGACAGCAGTAACATAGTAAGGTATTAATATAAATACAGTATAATACAGACAGCAGTAACATAGTAAGGTATTAATATAAATACAGTATAATACTGACAGCAGTAACATAGTAAGGTATTAATATAAATACAGTATAATACAGACAGCAGTAACATAGTAAGGTATTAATATAAATACAGTATAATACAGACAGCAGTAACATAGTAAGGTATTAATATAAATACAGTATAATACAGACAGCAGTAACATAGTAAGGTATTAATATAAATACAGTATAATACAGACAGCAGTAACATAGTAAGGTATTAATATAAATACAGTATAATACAGACAGCAGTAACATAGTAAGGTATTAATATAAATACAGTATAATACTGACAGCAGTAACATAGTAAGGTATTAATATAAATACAGTATAATACTGACAGCAGTAACATAGTAAGGTATTAATATAAATACAGTATAATACAGACAGCAGTAACATAGTAAGGTATTAATATAAATACAGTATAATACTGACAGCAGTAACATAGTAAGGTATTAATATAAATACAGTATAATACAGACAGCAGTAACATAGTAAGGTATTAATATAAATACAGTATAATACAGACAGCAGTAACATAGTAAGGTATTAATATAAATACAGTATAATACTGACAGCAGTAACATAGTAAGGTATTAATATAAATACAGTATAATACAGACAGCAGCAACATAGTAAGGTATTAATATAAATACAGTATAATACAGACAGCAGTAACATAGTAAGGTATTAATATAAATACAGTATAATACAGACAGCAGTAACATAGTAAGGTATTAATATAAATACAGTATAATACAGACAGCAGTAACATAGTAAGGTATTAATATAAATACAGTATAATACAGACAGCAGTAACACAGTAAGGTATTAATATAAATACAGTATAATACTGACAGCAGTAACATAGTAAGGTATTAATATAAATACAGTATAATACAGACAGCAGCAACATAGTAAGGTATTAATATAAATACAGTATAATACAGACAGCAGTAACATAGTAAGGTATTAATATAAATACAGTATAATACAGACAGCAGTAACATAGTAAGGTATTAATATAAATACAGTATAATACTGACAGCAGTAACATAGTAAGGTATTAATATAAATACAGTATAATACAGACAGCAGCAACATAGTAAGGTATTAATATAAATACAGTATAATACAGACAGCAGCAACATAGTAAGGTATTAATATAAATACAGTATAATACAGACAGCAGTAACATAGTAAGGTATTAATATAAATACAGTATAATACAGACAGCAGTAACATAGTAAGGTATTAATATAAATACAGTATAATACTGACAGCAGTAACATAGTAAGGTATTAATATAAATACAGTATAATACAGACAGCGGCAACATAGTAAGGTATTAATATAAATACAGTATAATACTGACAGCAGTAACATAGTAAGGTATTAATATAAATACAGTATAATACAGACAGCGGCAACATAGTAAGGTATTAATATAAATACAGTATAATACTGACAGCGGTAACATAGTAAGGTATTAATATAAATACAGTATAATACAGACAGCGGCAACATAGTAAGGTATTAATATAAATACAGTATAATACAGACAGCAGTAACATAGTAAGGTATTAATATAAATACAGTATAATACAGACAGCAGTAACATAGTAAGGTATTAATATAAATACAGTATAATACAGACAGCAGTAACATAGTAAGGTATTAATATAAATACAGTATAATACAGACAGCAGTAACATAGTAAGGTATTAATATAAATACAGTATAATACTGACAGCAGTAACATAGTAAGGTATTAATATAAATACAGTATAATACAGACAGCAGTAACATAGTAAGGTATTAATATAAATACAGTATAATACAGACAGCGGCAACATAGTAAGGTATTAATATAAATACAGTATAATACAGACAGCAGTAACATAGTAAGGTATTAATATAAATACAGTATAATACAGACAGCAGTAACATAGTAAGGTATTAATATAAATACAGTATAATACAGACAGCAGTAACATAGTAAGGTATTAATATAAATACAGTATAATACAGACAGCGGCAACATAGTAAGGTATTAATATAAATACAGTATAATACAGACAGCGGCAACATAGTAAGGTATTAATATAAATACAGTATAATACAGACAGCGGCAACATAGTAAGGTATTAATATAAATACAGTATAATACAGACAGCAGTAACATAGTAAGGTATTAATATAAATACAGTCAAAAATGAAATAGTAAAGGGTTGTCATAATACCAGGCCCGTAGCCAGCCCTGAAATTTATTTGGTATTCAATCAGAATGTCTACTTCATGGTTTAGTACCTTCCCAAAATTCTATCGAGGCAACTGCCTCAAAGCGCCTCAGCATAGCTACGGGCCTAAATGCAAACAAAATTCAACTTAAAATATAGCAAGGACCACAGATACCGGTTTAAAAAAAAAAAAAAAAAAAAGTCTTATATTCTATTAAATACAGTATTTAATAGAATATAAGACTTTTTTTTTTCTTCTTTTTTTTTAAACCGGTATCTGTGGCAAGGACGGCTTTGATAGGAAGGCTATTAAGTTTCAGATATTTCACATTTTAACCCTTAACCTGCTACATATACATAATGGACTGTTCTTTCTTTGAATTAAGACTATTCCATTTATGTGACAAAGGGGTGTTTAGAGGAAAATTACTGATCAGCAGCCAGACATTGTAAACCCTGATCAGCCTGCGAGTTACTCGCAGGCTGATCTGGGTTTACAATGGATGCATAGGCTATTATAGTCGTGCTTAGCGGTTAAGGGTTAACAGCCGTGGAAAATAATAAATTGACTAACAAATCAATTATTTGATTGTTCTACAGTACCTGTGGTAGAAGCCTGATTTTACAGGTAACAGGAATCGACAGGCCTTCAACAAGAGTTGTCAATATCTGCAATAAACAAAATAGCACTGAAATTAGCCTTACAACAAAAATCTCCCTTTTTTCAGGTCAAAATAGTTGAGACCCAGAGCACCCATACTTTCTCTGTTAGACAGTTGGCACACATGACTTGCCTTCACTGTTTGAAATTGGTAGATATGTGTCATAAGGCTCACTTTCTGTTAGATATTGGCAGACGGGGGCATAGCTGCTTTTAGGCACTGCAGGCCTACAACATTTTGCACAAATATGTTCTGTTTCTTCCTAAAAATGTCTCCCTACTCGTCAAAATGCACCATTTCACTTCCTATTTTTAAAAAAACATGGGGATAATTCCTCCAGACCCACCTAACAATGTCAGACATGTCGTGCTCAATTGCAAGGGGCCAACAACTTAAAATTGGCCAGCTATGCCCCTGGCCTACTTTTGACACAATTTTAATTATCAGGGTGCACATGTCCTAGCTATTACAGAACGTGCTATTAGCGCCTTAAACTGTGCTAACCATTATTTGTTCTGTGTATTCGTTCTAGTAATACAGATCACTGATAGTTTTTGTAATCTTTCCATAACCTACGTCATTTATGGTTTTTATATTCCTTCCAGAAATCTACGTCATTTATGGTTTTTGTAATCTTTCCATAACCTACGTCATTGATAGTTTTTATATTCTTTCCAGACATCTATATCATTTATAGCTTTTGTAATCTTTCCAGAAATCTACGTCATTTATGTGTTTTGTAATTTTTCCAGGAATCTGCATCATCAACAGTTTTTCATTTTCGTCATTGCCGATTACATTGACGTACAAACTAGGTTGTGTGTGCTAGCAAAAATGATTCAAGATTATGCATAAATAAATGTAGGGTTGTCATAGGCAATTAACATGATGCCAGTTGTCAATCATTTATCCATTTCAACAAATCAAACCGATATTATACCTCCTACAAACAACAGCATGTGCAAAGGTATCATAAAGCATGTGCAACTGTATTATAATATAACCTATTTTCAATATACTTCGACATCAACAACGGGGCGGCGACATCTGAGTACTGGCATTATGTTAATTCAGACATCGATGCATGGAGTCAGATCTTCTTTCTGTCACTTCACGTTGATGACTCTTATTCAGAACATGGATAATTCTAAATACACCAAAATAAAGCGACCTGTCTTACTTCCGCATTCAAAGCGATGTCTAAGTTTCTCAAGCACTACCAGTATTGAAATAAAGACAGTCAAACTTTCTCAAGAGACCACCTCTGTCAAGACATCACCTCTGTCAAGAGACCACCTCTGTCAAGAGATAACCTCTGTCAATAGATCATCTCTGCCAAGAGATCACCTCTGTCCAGAGAAGATCTCTGTCAAGAGATCACCTCTGTCCAGAGACCACCTCTGTCAAGAGATCACCTGTCAACAGATCACCTCTGTCAACAGACCACCTCTGTCAAGAGATCGCATTTGTCAATAGATCACCTCTGTCAAGAGATCACCTCTGTCCAGAGACCACATCTCAAAAGATCACCTCTGTCAGCAGACCACCTCTGTCCAGAGACCACCTCTGTCAATAGATCACCTCTGCCAAGAGATCACCTCTATCAAGAGATCACCTCTGTCCAAAGACCACTCTGTCAAGAGATCACCTCTGTCAAGAGAAGACCACCTCTGTCCAGAGACCACCTCTGTCAAGAGACCATCTCTGTCAAGAGACCACCTCTGACAAGAGATCACCTCTGGCAAGAGACAACCTCTATCAAGAGACCACCTCTGTCGAGATATATATATATATATATATCAGGTTAGAAATGTTGTACATTCATTGTTAAACTTGTCTGTTGATGGCAAAATAGGGACTTTAATATAGGGTTGACTCTAAACAGACATTATTTTACTCTTTGATCTTTCATGTAGAACAGTAGCAAACATTGAATTAGCTGACTGATGTAGAAGTTTAAACATTTACTTTATAGATGATGAGCCTTTGGATATGAATATCATAGTCTTTGGATATGAATGTCATAGACTCCAGATATGAATGTCATAGACTCTGGATATGAATATCATAGTCTCTGGATTTGAATATCATAGTCTTTGGATATGAATGTCATAGACTCCTGATATGAATATCATAGTCTTTGGATATGAATGTCATAGACTCCTGATATGAATGTCATAGACTCCTGATATGAATGTCATAGACTCCAGATATGAATGTCATAGACTCTGGATATGAATGGCATAGTCTCAGTATATGAATGTCATAGACTCTGGATATGAATGGCATAGTCTCAGTATATGAATGTCATAGACTCTGGATATGAATGTCATAGACACAGAATATTAATGCCATAGTCTCCAGATATGAATATCATAGACTCTGGATATGAATGTCATAGACTCCAGATATGAATGTCATAGACTCCAGATATGAATATCATAGACCCTGGATATGAATATCATAGACCCTGGATATGAATGTCATAGACTCCAGATATGAATATCATAGACTCTGGATATGAATATCATAGACTCTGGATATGAATATCATAGACCCTGGATATGAATGTCATAGACACAGAATATTAATGCCATAGACTCCAGATATGAATATCATAGACCCTGGATATGAATGTCATAGACACAGAATATTAATGCCATAGTCTCCAGATATGAATATCATATACGCTGGATATGAATGTCATAGACTCCTCATATGAATATCATAGACTCCTGATATGAATATCATAGACTCTGGATATGAATATCATAGACTCTGGATATGAATATCATAGACCCTCGATATGAATGTCATAGACACAGAATATTAATGCCATAGACTCCAGATATGAATATCATAGACCCTGGATATGAATGTCATAGACACAGAATATTAATGCCATAGTCTCCAGATATGAATATCATATACGCTGGATATGAATGTCATAGACTCCAGATATGAATGTCATAGACTCTGGATATGAATGTCATAGTCTCAGCATATGAATGTCATAGACTCTGGATATGAATATCATAGACCCTGGATATGAATATCATAGACTCCAGATATGAATATCATAGACCCTGGATATGAATATCATAGACTCCAGATATGAATGTCATAGACTCTGGATATGAATGTCATAGACTCCAGATATGAATGTCATAGACTCCAGATATGAATATCATAGACCCTGGATATGAATGTCATAGACTCCAGATATGAATATCATAGACTCTGGATATAAATATCATAGACTCTGGATATGAATATCATAGACCCTGGATATGAATGTCATAGACACAGAATATTAATGCCATAGTCTCCAGATATGAATATCATATACGCTGGATATGAATGTCATAGACTCCTGATATGAATATCATAGACTCCTGATATGAATATCATAGACTCTGGATATGAATATCATAGACTCCAGATATGAATGTCATAGACTCTGGATATGAATGGCATAGTCTCAGTATATGAATGTCATAGACTCTGGATATGAATGTCATAGACACAGAATATTAATGCCATAGTCTCCAGATATGAATATCATAGACTCTGGATATGAATGTCATAGACTCCAGATATGAATGTCATAGACTCCAGATATGAATATCATAGACCCTGGATATGAATATCATAGACCCTGGATATGAATATCATAGACCCTGGATATGAATGTCATAGACTCTGGATATGAATATCATAGACCCTGGATATGAATGTCATAGACACAGAATATTAATGCCATAGACTCCAGATATGAATATCATAGACCCTGGATATGAATGTCATAGACACAGAATATTAATGCCATAGTCTCCAGATATGAATATCATATATGCTGGATATGAATGTCATAGACTCCGGATATGAATGTCATAGACTCCAGATATGAATGGCATAGACTCTGGATATGAATATCATAGACTCTGGATAAGAATGGCATAGTATGTCATAGTCTCCAGATATCAATTTCATAGCCTCCAGGTATCAATGGCATTGCCTCCAGATTAGAATATCATAGCCTCCAGGTATGAATGTCATTGCCTCCAAATATGAATATCATAGCCTCCAGATATGAATGTCATTGCCTCCAGATATGAATATCATAGCCTCCAGATATGAATGTCATTGCCTCCAAATATGAATATCATAGCCTCCAGGTATGAATGTCATAGCCTCCATGTATGAATGTCATAGCCTCCAGATATGATTATCATAGCCTTCAGGTATGAATGTCATTGCCTCCAGATTTGAATATCATAGCCTCCAGGTACAAATATGAATATCATAGCTTCCAGATATGAATATCATTGCCTCCAAATATGAATATCCTAGCATTCAGGTATGAATGTCATAGCCTCCAGATATGAATATCATAGCATTCATGTATGAATGTCATTGCCTCCAGATTTGAATATCATAGCCTCCAAGTATGAATGTCACTGCCTCCAAATATGAATATCATAGCCTCCAGATATGAATGTCATTGCCTCCAGATATGAATATCATAGCCTCCAGGTATAAATGTCATTGCCTCCAAATATGAATATCATAGCCTTCAGGTATGAATGCCATTGCCTCCAGATTTGAATATCATAGCCTCCAGGTATGAATGTCATTGCCTCCAAATATGAATAGCATAGCCTCCAGGTATGAATGTCATTGCCTCCAGATTTGAATATCATAGCCTCCAGGTATGAATGTCACTGCCTCCAAATATGAATATCATAGCCTCCAGATATGAATGTCATTGCCTCCAGATCTGAATATCATAGCCTCCAGGTATGAATGTCATTGCCTCCAAATATGAATATCATAGCCTCGAGATATGAATATCATAGCCTCCAGATATGAATGTCATTGCCTCCAGATTTGAATGTCATAGCCTCCAGGTATGAATTTTATTGCCTCCAGATTTGAATGTCATAGCCTCCAGGTATGAATGTCATAGCCTCCAGATATGAATGTCATTACCTCCAGATATGAATGTCATAGCCTCCAGGTATGAATGCCATAGCCTCCAGATATGAATGTCATTGCCTCCAGATATCAATATCATAGCCTCCAGATATGAATGTCATTGCCTCCAAATATGAATATCATAGCCTTCAGGTATGAATGTCACAGCCCCTGATGTGATAAGCTCTAATGCAAAGGAACTAATAATCGGCCATTAGTTTAAAAGATAGAAAAAAAGACAAAAAGTTACCAAACTTTGATCTTGAAGTGACTTAGTCTAAGTGTGACCTTGAAGACAGAAGCCCGGGAACAACTTTTTCTTACAAACTTTTCTTTGAGGATAGTATTAAATAAATGAGTGGAACTAACTACCACAACCAGTTACAGATGCTATTTGAAATCGAAGTGAGACAGTCAATGGCAATGAGACAAAATTGGGACTACTTTTATTTGCCAGGCAGAAATAACCCACTTACTGAAACATATTTATCATCAAAAATGGAACCTATTTATGAGAATAGCAGGCAGTGACTAAAGTTACCACACCATTAAGCATTTAAAAAGAAGTTGAGTCTCCTTCTTTATGAACTAAAAAAAAACATCTTTCAGCTATAAATGTTGTCTCAAAAATTGATTATTTGAAGATTAAGGCAGTTACCTCTCTAATTTTTTCTGGATGTTTCAGCAATGCAGCACCCATACCTCCCTGTGGAACAAGAAATAAGAAGTATTCTGAGATTAAGAATTCATGAAATTGCCATTCACTACCAGCGTTTAAAACCAAGTAAATGGCAAAAATATGCAAATCTTATAATATTTACATTATTTTCCCGTTGTTATAGTACCAACAATAACTTGCCTTGAGAGGTTGGGTAATGATAAATAAGTTGAATAAATAAAAATATCTTCAGAAAGTATCAAGTGAGTGTAATATTTTATGGCACAGTTGCCTACTCTGACATACAGAGAACACTGTGTCAAAGCCTTTTAATCCATCTATCTATTAACCCTTAACCTGCTAAGTATGACTATAATAGGCTTTGTGTCCATTGTAAACTCTGATCAGCCTGCGAGTTATGTCCATTGTAAACCCAGATTAGCCTGCGAGTTACATCTATTGTAAACCCTGATCAGCCTGCTAGTTACGTCCATTGTAAACCCAGATCAGCCTACGAGTTACAGATCATCCTGCGAGTTACAGATCAGCCTGCGAGTAAGTTGCAGGCTGATCAGGGTTTACCATGTCTGCTTGCTGATCAGTCATTCTCCCCAAACACCCCTTTGTCACATAAATGGAATGGCCTAAATTCAAAGAAAGAACAGTCCATTATATATATGTAGCAGATTAAGGGTTAAGTGTATTGGACGAAGCTTACAAAACAAAGAATAGTGAGGCTCTCTCTGCTGAGCTATTCTGCATTTTGACAGAGCCTTATAAATTTGATAGTAAAAGGCACTGACATAGTCTATTTATCATGTAGATCATCCAATTTTCTGTACGGTTTACTAGCTTATCTATTTAACTGTTAAAGTTGACATGGACTCTGCCATATCGTTTTTCCTTTGATGTTTTATGACATCAGATAAATTGATGTTAAATTCGATAAACGCCAAGGGTATTCTGCGGAATTAGTGGGGTGCATGCTCCAGTGGTAGAGCAGCAGACTGCAGATTGACAGGTTGTGGGTTCGTTCTATTATTTTGTGTGAAAAGGACAGAAATATGCGTTGGAACACAAATAAAACAAGAATGCACTCCTTTTTTTTATATAATTTCCTGTGTAAATCTTTCTGGCATTACTGTGACATGAAAGTGTTACGTACGTATGGACGTATGGGCAGATGGACATTATATGCCCCACAAAAACTTAACCGCTGGGTTACACATAGGCTACCAATGTCTTACAACATCATTTACCGTGACAGTTACCTACTTTGATCGAGAATTCTTTCGGACATCCCATGTTGACATCGACCCCTGACACATCTTTCTCTCTGAAAGATAAATAAAACAAAGACTAACAAAGCTATCATGTGAAAGCGCTTGATTATTTTAACTTGTTATGTTTAAATACGACAAACAATTTTGCTCTGGAACTTTGAATGCTGTTTAACGTCATTTTTAGCACATGTTAGGCCCTATGACAGTCGGGATTTTTTTTTGTGGTAGAGGCAGACCACCCCATTTTGCCTCGGCAGAATCAGTATTGTATACCTCTCCCCGTACTTTGAATTTGCTCATGAGCTATAAAGCTACGTAAATAGAGTTTAATAACGAGTGTTTTTGAGATACGGGAAATATCTCCCGAGGTAGAGAAATGGCCCCAATATAAGACGAGTGCGGGCCATTTCTCTACCATGGAAGATATTTTCAGTATCTCAAAAACCAGTTTGCACGAGAACGCCAAGACGACATTACGTCATACAAACAAAACAAGTGGAACCGGAACTCTTCGTTAATTTCCGTAATCGTTATTCTCTAGTCGCAGAATCTGACGACGACACCCGTAAAACAATCGAAACGTCATTTGGCGTTCCCGACAATGACAGAAAAGGCCGAGCAATGTTCTGTACAGGGAAATAAGAGTAGAGCAAATGAGTATATTTTCTATTCCCAGTATTTCCTATACAAATCACAGACAAATATGTAATATAATACACTGATCAAAGTTTGCTAAATGCCAAACCTTTTCAAAATTTCAGCCCAAATACTGCGCAAAACTGTATTTAGCTCTACTGGCCAAGGGCCAGCAGAGCTTATGGGATGGTGTGTTGTCCGTCTTCCGTCGTCCGTTAACTTTTCTTCAAACGTCTTCTCCTCAGAAACCGATTGGCTAATTTTGACAAAACTTCACATGGATGATCCTTAGATGAATGCTTTTTAGATTTATTAAAATTAGGTCAGTGCTACATCCAAGATGGCTGCCATTACCATATATGGTCGAAACCTTAAAAAATCTTCTTCTCCAGAACCGCTGGACAGATTTCAACAGTTTTTCTTTTAAAATGATCGCCAACGCCTAGACTATCAAGTTTGTTCAAATAAAGTCCCCGGGGTCAAAAATGGCCGTGCCCCGGGGGTCCAAAGTTTGTATATTGAAGTTTTGCATATTTTTCATATAGACATATAGGAAAAAACCTTAAAAAATCTTCTTCTCTGAAACCACAAGGCACAGAGCTCTCATGTATTACATGTAGCATCAGCTAGGTTTGTTCAAATGGTGACCCTGGGGTGATATTTTGCATTTACTATAAGCTTATGGTCCTTTACCAAGTTTGTTCAAATGGTGACCCTAGGGTCACATTTGGCCCCGCCCCAACGGTCACATGTTTTATATGGACATGTATAGGGAAAAACTTAAAAAATCTTGTTCTCTGAAACTGCAAGAGCCAGAGGTTTAATATTTTGCATTTGCTATAAGCTTGTGATCCTCCACCAAGTTTGTTCAAATGGTGATCCAGGGGTCACATTTGGCCCCACCCCGGGGGTCACAGTTTTACATAGGCTTGTATAGGGAAAATCTGAAAAAGATCTTCTTATCTGGAACCACATGGCACAGAGCTCTCATGTATTACATGTAGCATCAGCTTATGGTCCTCTACTAAGTTTGTTCAAATGGTGACCCTGGGGTCAAATTTGTCCCTGCCCTGAGGGTCACAGTTTTACATAGACTTATATAGGATTTTTTTGTTAAAAATCTTCTTCTCGGAAACTACAAGAGCCAGAGGTTTGATATTTTACATTTATTATAAGCTTATGGTCCTTTACCAAGTTTGTTCAAATGGTGACCCTGGGGTCACATTTGGCCCCGCCCAAAGGGTCACATGTTTTACATAGACATGTATAGGTAAAAACTTAAAAAATCTTCTTCTCTGAAACTGCAAGAGCCAGAGGTTTAATATTTTGCTGTTGCTATAAGCTTATGGTCCTTTACCAAGTTTGTTCAAATGGTGACCCAGGGGTCACATTTGGCCCCACCCCGGGGGTCACAGTTTTACATAGGGTTGTATAGGGAAAATCTGAAAAAAATCTTCTTCCCTGGAACCACACGGCACAGAGCTCTCCTGTATTACATGTAGCATCAGCTTATGGTCCTCTACTAAGTTTGTTCAAATGATGACCCTGGGGTCAAATTTGTGCCTGTCAAAATTGTCCCTGCCCTGAGGGTCACAGTTTTACATAGACTTATATACGATTTTTTTTTAAAAAATCTTCTTCTCGGAAACTACAAGAGCCAGAGGTTTGATATTTTACATTTATTATAAGCTGATGGTCCTTTAACAAGTTTGTTCAAATGGTGACCCTGGGGTCACATTTGGCCTCGCCTCAAGGGTCACATGTTTTACATAGACATGTATAGGTAAAAACTTAAAAAATCTTCTTCTCTGAAACTGCAAGAGCCAGAGGTTTAATATTTTGCTGTTGCTATAAGCTTATGGTCCTTTACCAAGTTTGTTCAAATGGTGACCCTGGGGTCACATCTGGCCCCGCCCCGGGGGTCACAGTTTTACATTGACTTATATACGATTTTTTTTTAAAAAATCTTCTTCTCGGAAACTACAAGAGCCAGAGGTTTGATATTTTACATTTATTATAAGCTGATGGTCCTTTAACAAGTTTGTTCAAATGGTGACCCTGGGGTCACATTTGGCCTCGCCTCAAGGGTCACATGTTTTACATAGACATGTATAGGTAAAAACTTAAAAAATCTTCTTCTCTGAAACTGCAAGAGCCAGAGGTTTAATATTTTGCTGTTGCTATAAGCTTATGGTCCTTTACCAATTTTGTTCAAATGGTGACCCTGGGGTCACATATGGCCCCGCCCCGGGGGTCACAGTTTTACATAAATGCTTTTTTTTTTTTTTTAATTTAATTTTATTTTATTTTTTATTTTTTATTTATTTTTTTAAAAAAAAACTTATTTTTTTAATTTTTTTTTTTATTATCTCTACTGGCCAACTTGGAAAACCAGCCAGATCGACCAGTAATGGTGGCTCAAGCTTGATATAGTTAAAAATTCTATATTTTATCCTTTTAAGACGATAGTCACTCGCTTCATTGATGTCATAAGAGCCATATTAGCCAGTAGAGCGTCCACAGGCCCTCTTGGGCCTCTTGTTTTGACATTAAAATAATGAATTTCACATAAATTAATCGTAAAACAAAATTAATCGTTGAGTTTTACGCTGTTGGTAAAACCAGCCACAGTAAAATGTCAAATTAAAATCTAGGTGCTTAGTAAACTTTGAGTAATATTTACTCTGTAAAAGAAGTTTTGGACCATGGCAGTGTTCGAACCCGTACAATGATCGCTGAACCATGACATTCGACCATAACCCTTATTATCTCAGTTGATAATTCACAATAGATCTATAACCAACAATAATTATCGTTTACAATGAAAGTTTGCGAAAAAATAATAAACTTTTTATTGGTTACTCAAATGTGTCCGTAACTGTTACTTTGTATGGACTTTGCAACATTTTTTACAGACCCTTTGTGTGTGCGCCATATTTTTTTTTAAAATCAAATCTTGTTTGGAATTTAATGTTTATATACCCTGGTCCAAAACTATTTTTACGGAGTATATATTGGTTCTTCTCAGATCTGAACCCCAATATAAACCTACAAATGTTGTATGTCCTGGAAAGCAGATTCAGGAGTCATAATTTTGATTGTTTGAAAATAGAGGTCATCTGTCTTCCTAAAACAAACAAAATATTTTCAAAAAATGTGTTACACATCTTCATCAGAGTTTGTTTGTTTTTTTGTTTAAGACTTGCTAAATTGCTTAGTCATCAAACAAAACGGCCCTGAATCGATCACATGCTAACAATTTTTAAAAAAAAAAGAAACACCATGAACATAATCAGGCTCACACTTTTAATTTAAAAAATAAATGATTTTTTTTTCAAAAACAATCTTTTTATTTATATATCGGGAATGGTATTATTTTAAGAACTGTTCAAAACCTGAGGATCTTCGCAATAATGAAAAAAGTGTTCCCTCGCAAATGCTGACTGAAAATGTTTCAGTTTTCCATATTAAGTCTATGTAAAAAAACATGCAAAATCTCTATATACAAACTTTGGACCCAGGGCGCAGCCATCTTTGACCCCAGGGACTTCAAATGAGCAAACTTGATAATCCAGGGGTTAGCGATCATTAATAATAATAAAGAACAAGAGGCCCATGAGGGCCTGTGGATGCTCTACAAGCTGGCTCTTATATCAAGGGGTTTCATCATAAAATTCCCTTCAAGACCTTTTTACAAGTTTAAAGATAACAACACCCACATGCTAACAATTCAAAAAAAATTATAGTAAAAAGAAACATCACAAACACATGCTCACATTATTAATTAAAAAAAAAAGAAGAAAAGAAAAAAAAGAAAAAAAAAAAAAGAAAAAAGAAAAAAAAAAAAAATCTTCAAAGGTGAAATATGGCGTGTCTTTTGAGTATATATTCGGAAATATATATATATGAGCCGCAACACACGAAAACGTCCCTTCGGACGTTCAGACAACAACGTCATAACGTAATATTTTATGACGTCGGCCGGTAATCAATTAATTACTAATCAAATTTCTCGTCACTTCTGTGTTTTACCGAATTATTATATCATAAGGAATATGTTTCTTAATATAAATAGTTGATGCTATAGAAAATGGTAATTGTTTATGTTTTTTGTTGTTATTTAATCAACGACGTCGTCCAATACGTCGACGTCATCGTGCAAAATTAATGGTGAGTACAATCTTTAATTTTCAAACTGAGATAAAATCATTTTTAATTAAGATATCAACATAAAACAAGAGGCCCAAGAGGGCCTGTGAACGCTCTACTGGCTGTTATACCATTGATGAATCGAGTCGTACTACAATTTATGACTTTCTTAAATTTTGCTGTAAATTTTAGTATGTAATGTACTTTTACATAAAGACAAATAAGAAAAAAACAGTATAATATATTGGCTTTAACAAAGAACAGTACACACAATGCTAAGTATATTAATTTATTTTAACACTTATCTAAAGATAAACAAAAATGAACATCTGTAACATCAGTTAACGGTATCAGAATTAATGGTACATGACAACATGCTAATTAATCAAGTAGAAATGGGTTTTACAGTATACCATCAAAAAATGTGACATAAATGGCATTGACAGAAAATGACATTGCAAATCTACCCTTCATATATTGAAATTTATAATTTTGTTGTAAATACTACATTGATATAAGAAGATGTTTTTCTCCTATCACTCATTAGTTAAATTGAACTGAATTGTGATCACAAGAAAGATTATATGACAAAAACGGGGATGAACATGCCACGCTCATCCTCCATTTACATCAAGATAAAATATGGAGAATCGGCCTGGAATCACCTAACTAGTACAACTGCAGACTTGCTGAAAATTCTAGAGACTCCATTTACGATGCAGTCATGTTCGCATGCAGGGTCATGATGAAAACCTTTAATGAGCATGACAAAAAAGACAATGAACATGAATTGAGCTTCCAGCCCACTGCCTTAGCAGGATTTGCAGTCCTCCTGTTTTACTTCATGAGCAAATGATGAATTGAATTGAATTGGGTTTTAAGGTGCACAAAAAATTATAGCAACAGCAAAATATTAAACCTCTGGCTCTTGCAGTTTCAGAGAAGAAGATATTTTAAGTTTTTCCCTATACATGTCTATGTAAAACATGTGACCCTTGGGGCGTGACCAAATGTGACCCTTGGGGCGTGACCAAATGTGACCCCAGGGTCACCATTTGAACAAACTTGGTAAAGGACCATAAGCTTATAATAATTGTAAAATATCAAACCTCTGGCTCTTGTAGTTTCCGAGAAGAAGATTTTTAAAAAAATAATCCTATATAAGTCTATGTAAAACTGTGACCCTCAGGGCGGGGACAAATTTAACCCCAGGGTCACCATTTTAACAAACTTAGTAGAGGACCATAAGCTGATGCTACATGTAATACATGAGAGCTCTGTGCCTTGTGGTTTCAGAGAAGAAGATTTTCTAAACTTTTTTCCTATATGTCTGTATGAAAAACATGCAAAACCTCAATATACAAACTTTGGACCCCGAGGCACGGCCAGTTGAACAAACTTGATA
The DNA here is from genome assembly GCA_037043455.1 of Cyrtodaria siliqua. NCBI lineage: Eukaryota > Metazoa > Mollusca > Bivalvia > Adapedonta > Hiatellidae > Cyrtodaria > Cyrtodaria siliqua. The sequence continues at coordinate 84,971 of JAWPHD010006681.1, read as the reverse complement.
GTCTAGGCGTTGACGATCATTTTAAAAGAAAAACTGTTGAAATCTGTCAAGCGGTTCTGGAGAAGAAGATTTTTTAAGGTTTCGACCATATATGGTAATGGCAGCCATCTTGGATGTAGCGCTGACCTAATTTTAACAAATCTAAAAAGCATTCATCTAAGGATCATCCATTTGAAATTTGGTCAAAATTAGCCATGCGGTTTCTGACGAGAAGTCGTTTGAAGAATTCCCTATACATGTCTATGTGAAACATGTGACCCTTGGGGCGGGGCCAAATTTGACCCTAAGGTCACCATTTGAACAAACTTGGTAAAGGACCATAAGCTTATAGTAAATGCAAAATATCAAACCTCTGGCTGTTGTAGTTTCTGAGAAGAAGATTTTTAAAAAAAAACAACCTATATAAGTCTATGTTATACTGTGACCCCCGGGGCGGGGACAAATTTGACCCCAGGGTCACCATTTGAATAAACTTAGTAGAGGACCATAAGCTGATGCTACATGTAATACATGAGAGCTCTGTGCCTTGTGGTTTCAGAGAAGAAGATTTTTTAAAGTTGTTTCCTACATGTCTATATGAAAAACATGCAAAACCTCAATATACAAATTTTGGACCCCCGGGGCACGGCCATTTTTGACCCCGGTGACTTAATTTGAACAATCTTGATAGCCTAGGCGTTGGCGATCATTTTAAAAGAAAAACTGTTGAAATCTGTCCAGCGGTTCTGGAGAAGAAGATTTTTTAAGGTTTCGACCATATATGGTAATGGCAGCCATCTTGGATGTAGCGCTGACCTAATTTTAACAAATCTAAAAAGCATTCATCTAAGGATCATCCATGTGAAGTTTGGTCAAAATTAGCCAAGCGGTTTCTGAGGAGAAGTCGTTTGAAGAAAAGTTAACGGACGACGGACGGACGACGGAAGACGGACAACACACCATCCCATAAGCTCTGCTGGCCCTTGGCCAGTAGAGCTAATAAAGAGATTTTTAAAGAGAAAATCACAGTTTTCCATAAACATCAAAAAACATAAAATGTGAAAATTTTGTCTGAAGGGTCGTTTTCGCGTGTTTCGGCTCATATATAATATACAATCTGTTCAAATCTTACACTTATTGGTTGTCCTGTTTTCTCACAGTAGCCAGTTTTATGTCATAGCGCACACGCTTCGAGTTTCGCCCTGGTAAGTGTCACGTGATCTTGTGACGTCATTGGTACCAAACTATTAGCGGTGTCGCATTGAGTTGTATAGTATTGACTATGTAGGATTACGTTTTATGGTACTTGTTAAAAATGCCGTGTGCCGTTGCTGGGTGAAAAAGTTTGCATAAAGAAGGACAAGATAATAACCTAAGTTTCTTTCGTTTCCCTAATCGAGATAATGATATATTAAGTCTGAAGAGTGGGTAGACCGTTACCGAAGAAAATCGCCCGACTGACGTCGAGAAAGTGGGAACCTACGAAAGACGCGCGAGTTTGTAGCAAACATTTTGAGTTGACTTCGTGGGAAGTCCATCCTTTGGCTTCATTATCTTTGAATTTGGAGAACAAAATGCCATGCATATTAAAATCAACAGCGGTACCAACGATATTTGACATAACCCCGCCGTCTCCAAGGAAGTTGTATTCGCCTATTCGACCGGCGTTGAGAAGGAAATTCATACATGAAGTAAGATTGAAATTTATGTTCAATTATCTTAGCACCTCTTCGGGTATACGTATGATAAATTGAAGAAAGGTGTATAGTCTTAGATCTTTATATACACCGTGAATGTTTAGCTGTTGAATTAAAAGCATGCGTCTTTACGTGAATCAATGAAGAGTTGACGGCGCTAATAATATGTAGCCGTCTTTTTTTTTAAATATTGCTAAGAACGTTCAGCATATACATTTAAATGAATCCGGTGAAATAAACACTGTGTCTTTGTTTCCAAATTTTTATTTTAATAATTTTAAATTATACATCCCTTCTGCCAAAAGTGTTATAAATATATATTATCAACATATATAGGTCTATGGATTTGAAAAAAACAAACAAAATATTTCATGAATATCTATTACAAGGCAGAACATTAATAATATTACTAGCTTTTATATTAATTCAGTAATGTTTTATGGCAAAGCAACAACAATAACCCCTCTTAGCTCGTGCAATAAGTAAAACAAGTATAATAGAATAATATACTTTATATTATGGTAATTTGATGTTTGGTCTGTTTTCGATCTGTATATCAGGAGTAAGTATACATGAGTAAGTATTATAGGTTATTGAATTTGTATGGCTAAATATTACTTGGAACGAGTTGTTTTGGCAAAGGACGACGAGCTTGCGAGTCGTCCTGCGCCAAAACAACGAGTTCCAAGTAATATTTAGCCATACAAATTCAATAAACTTTTTATTGTATACTTTCATATTGTTTTCGATCAATGTTAATTGTATGACTATTACTTTTCATTGTATTTGTGTTATTTTTATAGCTTTTGATGGAATTCCTATCTTGCCATTCAGTTTCATTTTGTGTGGATGATTATTTTGCGCGAAAACGGCGTCGACGTCGGATGACGTCATTAAAAGCAACAAGCCATTTTCTAAAGCTTGTTTACCATTCGATAACGTTAAAAACAGTGGGTGAGTGACCATTTCAGTTATTTTATCAATTTTTGCCATAAAAGGTTGAAAAAAAAACACGTATTTTTTTGTTGACACTATAGGAAGGATTCCGTTATTTTTATTTGAAAGTAGTTCCTTATTTCTATTTCGCGGCTCTTAGCAAGCACGAGCAAAAGTTCCCGTGCAATATGAATGCGTGCAATATCGTAAAATATTGCACGCTTAGCTCAATGCAAACTAAACGGGACAATATGAAAGTATACAATAAACTTACTAACTGTCTATATCGTGCTCATAATACATTTGGCTATATTATTTAAATTATAGTATTTTTCTGTCTTCGTGCGCGACAATTAGAGCTCGCATATCATGTGATATATCCGTCTTGTGCAATACGCGTCTGCCCTCGGCCGTATTACACCGCTCAAGTACAGTGTTTCCGCGAGAGCGCGTTTCTTGCGTTTTTGGCGCACTAAAATTATCGGCGACGCGACATAAATCAGCTTGTGCGTTTTTCGTGACGCAATGAAATTGACTAGGCTAGAAAAAAAATACCCGTCAAATTATCGTCGTAATACTTTCTTGAAAAGCTTCAAATGTAAGGAATCACGACTCAGGGCACGAAAATTCCACTCGTCCGCTCGTATTGACGAGTGAAATTCGAATCCGGACGAGTGAAATCCATGAATCGGTCGTCCGAGAGGACGAGTAACATTTCAGAAGAAAAAAAACAACAAAGAAAATAGTTCTTACTTAGTTTATTAAGCGATTAAATGCAGTAAATAGTAAATTCTAAAATGCGGCTCCCGTTCTAATTTCACGGAGCGCGAACGTTACGGTATTTGTTGTTATACAAATAACACTTTTACGGGGGAAATCTTTAAGGGCACTAGTCAGCTTTTAGGTGACTGGGGACAGGGCCTTCAGGAAGGGAAATTGCAAAAAGTATGTTTTTTTTCCTGTATTGGAGTTTAACATTTTCTAATAAAAAAATGTTTTGTTTTTTTTTAAGAGGGGAATTTTTCGCAGGAAAATAAATATATACCATGCCGGAGTTACTGTAATGGCCACGATCAGACTGTAGTGAACTATAGAATATGAATATGAATATAGCAATCTATACTACTGGTCAAAATTTCATAAATTTCATTGATTTATACACAGACCTAATAACAAATAGATTGGACACTACGAAAATTATCTAAATTTCACGTGGCACAGTGCGAAAAAATCACAAATTATTTCCCAACTTTAAACACACATATTATGAAGAGTTTTATAGATACAAGTTTCATTCATGCCAAATACCATCGCAAATTTAATTTTTCTTTCTCCTATATTTAGAACAAAAAAGGAGTTTGACGGAAACTTCGACTATGTCAAAACCTTGATTTTTAAGAGAAAAGCGAAAAATGATGACATTTTTAACTTTCAACATCTTTTTATACAATTTTTTACTTTCAAAATAAACATGAATTATTATAATACCATTTTGCTATTCACTATGAATCGTTTGAATGTATTCTCATCAAAGTCAGTGAATAATTGAGAGAGGAGATAGAAGGAAAAGTTAAGGTGCCACATGATATTTTGGTTACTTCATTGGTTACGATAGGAAGTTTCCTATCTGTTTATTAATATGTCTGTGATTTATATAAAGAAAACAAAACATTATGATGAAAAAAACACATATTATGATGTTTCCCTTTGTTTAATTTATATATAATAGCGTTAGATGATGGTATCTGACTACTTTGATTTAAGAACGTTTACAATCAGAGCAGGACAAGTAAACATCCTATAAGGACGAGTAACATGTCAATGCCACCCGTCCTACAGGACGAGTATACAGTAAAATATATTTCGACTTATTTCTATTTACATCTTGGTCTATATTTAGAACAGGAAAAACTAATACCTGTACTTTCGTGTTATTGTCATCGTCATATCGATCATATTACATCTGATAATTTCATTACAATTTACTGTTATTATGCTAATCAGAATTAGGCTTTTGTTATGTTTCATTATGTTTTTCTTTTACGGTGATTATAATGCCATCTTTGTGGCCCATGATTGGAAAATAAAGTTATTCATTCTTGGTCTATTTTTAGAACAGGTTAAACTAATGTCTGTACTTTCCGCGTTATTGTCGTCATCATATGTGTGTGGGTTTGAGTAGGTAGACGCTTATATAAAACAAGAGGTCAATGACCTTGAAGCTCTACTGATTGATTTTGATTTCAGGAAGTAGTGACTACAAACTTGATTTTTGAAAATCTATTTTTAGCCGTGGCGGCCATCTTGAATTTCCGGCCGACCTGAAATTTTGCTAGGATCAATTAGACATCAAGAGCAACATTTATGTGAAGTTTCATGAAAATCCGTAAAGTACTTTCAGAGATGTAGTCGCTACAAGTTTTCATTATATAACTCTATGTAAACAAAGATGGCCACTGGCAGCCATGTTTAACGTCGAATCAAAATAATGTTCAACTCGGATAACCATCATGTCATGCTGATCATTTTAGAAAAAGTCCCATATCAATATCTCTTAAAGTTTTCAAGAAGTCGTCGCTACAATCTTATTTTTTTTAAATCTATTTTTAGCCGTGGCGGCCATCTTGATTTTCCGGCCGACCTGAAATTTTGCTTGGATCAATAAGACATCAAGAGCAACATTCCTGAGAAGTTTTATGAAAATCCGTAAAGTAGTTTCAGAGGAGTAGTCGCTACAAGTTTTCATTATATAACTCTATGTAAACAAAGATGGCCACTGGCAGCCATGTTTAATGTCGAATCAAAATAATGTTCAACTCGGATAACCATCATGGCATGCTGATCATTTTAGAAAAAGTCCCATATCAATATCACTTATAGTTTTCAAGAAGTAGTCGCTACAAACTTATTTTTTAAAAATCTATTTTTAGCCGTGGCGGCCATCTTGAATTTCCGGCAGACCTGAAATTTTGCTAGGATCAATTAGACATCAAGAGCAACATTCGTGTAAAGTTTCATGAAAATCCGTCAAGTAGTTTCAGAGGAGTAGTCGCTACAAGTTTTCATTATATAACTCTATGTAAACAAAGATGGCCGCTGGCAGCCATGTTTAACGTCAAATCAAAACGATTTTCGACAAGGACAAACATCATGTCTTTAGAAAAAGTCCCATATCAATATCACTTATAGTTTTCAAGAAGTAGTCGCTACAAACTTGTATTTTGAAAATCTATTTTTAGCCATGGCGGCCATCTTGAATTTCCGCCGACCTGAAATTTTGCTAGGATCAATTAGACATCAAGAGCAACATTTCTGTGAAGTTTCATGAAAATCCGTCAAGTAGTTTCAGAGGAGTAGTCGCTACAAGTTTTCATTATATAACTCTATGTGAACAAAGATGGCCACTGGCAGCCATGTTTAATGTCGAATCAAAATATTGTTCGACTCGGATAACCATCATGTCATGCTGATCATTTTAGAAAAAGTCCCATATCAATATCACTTATAGTTTTCAAGAAGTAGTCGCTACAAACTTATTTTTTAAAAATCTATTTTTAACTGTGGCAGCCATCTTGAATTTCTGGCCGATCTGAAATTTTGCTAGGATCAATAAGACATTAAGAGCAACATTCCTGTAAAGTTTCATGAAAATCCGCCAAGTAGTTTCAGAGAAGTAGTCGCTACAAGTTTTTACTATATAACTCTATGTAAACAAAGATGGCCGCTGGCAGCCAGGTTTAACGTTGAATCAAAACGATTTTTGATAAGGACCAACATCATGTCATGCTGACCATTTTAGAAAAAGTCCCATATCAATATCACTTATAGTTTTCAAGAAGTAGTCGCTACAAACTTGTATTTTGAAAATTTATTTTTAGCCGTGGCGGCCATCTGAATTTCCGGCCGACCTGAAATTTTGCTAGTATCATTTAGACATCAAGAGCAACATTCCTGTGAAGTTTCATGAAAATCCGTAAAGTAGTTTCAGAGGAGTAGTCGCTACAAGTTTTCATTATATAACTCTATGTAAACAAAGATGGCCGCTGGCAGCCACGTTTAACGTCGAATCAAAACGATTTTCGACAAGGACCAACATCATGTCATGCTGATCATTTTAGAAAAAGTCCCATATCAATATCACTTATAGTTTTCAAGAAGTAGTCGCTACAAACTTGAATTTAAAAAATCTATTTTTAGCTTTGGCGGCCATCTTGGATTTTACATCAACATGAATTTTTGCTAGGATCAACTAGACTTCATGGGCAACATTTCTGTAAAGTTTTATGAATATCCATCCAGTAGTTTCAGAGGAGTAGTCGCTACAAATAAAAGTTAACGGACGGACAGACGGACGGACAGACGGACGGACAGACAGACGGACGACGGACGCCGCACCACGGCATAAGCTCTGCTGATCTCTGATCAGTAGAGCTAAAAACTAGCAAATAAAAGCGCGTAGATAATCACAATACGGCCGCTAAAATGGCAGACAAACCCAAAATGAAACATAACGCCGGTTAAATGGACACATGGCAATCTTGATTTTTTGAAAACACGCTGCGTCCCGTTAGTTTTCCTAAATAACATGCATTATTTCAATCATTAATAATAATTATAAGAATAGTATAAACCAAATTAATTTTGTATATATTACTGACTTTTGATAATACTGCACCAATAATATATTTCAACATTTGGTAAATTGAAAACACAGCGTTTTTATTTAATGATATTGTAACAACACAACACACACGTGACAATCCTGTTTCTGCAGGATGTCGAATCTTAAGTATCACTAATATGATGATTATACATTGGTCAACGTTTGATTGGTCAATTGAATGACACTACTTAATGAGGAAACAAAAGCATCCTACGTCTTTTGATAACTAAAGTTCAAATATCATCCATGTCCTGGTATACAGGATGGTGTCACTTAACCACTTATGACCAATCCACCGAAAAAGATGTCTAATCAACTAATAATGCATGTCTATCTGACATCACATGGTCTATTCATCAAAATGCATATCCAAAAAATATGACCCCTATATTTACAAAATGACCCCCAGTTAATTCCATAGCGGGTCAAGGATGACCCCTAAAAATTTGAGTCCTGCAGAAACACTGCAAGTAATTGCAATAAACAGGAAATATATCATAAAACTAGGTTTCCCTAAATGGTGCTTGCTTTTGTGATATACCGACGTATGTACCCTAATTAGGCTGTACTTCAATAGTGCACCGCAGTATTTGATTAGTCTGTATTGATATTTGGGGGCAGTGGAGACTAGAGAGCGTGTCATATTGCAAACACCGCTCCTAGAGTGTATGGTGTTGATGGCGACTTATGGCAAATATATAATACTATAGAAATTATGGTGCCGAAATTATATGCTGTTTCATTTATTATTGTTTTTATTCATTTTTTATCAATTATGGATAATATCTAATAAATATATTTGTTCCATGTCTACTTATCGGCAAAAAAATCTGACGCTCGTATTTAGACCAGGTCCATTCATTCGGAATATACTACATTTCGCGGTTATTGAGTATGTACCAAGATATTGCAGTGTTGCGGGTGACTTACTGTCAGATTTCGATGAAAACAATGTTTACGTTGTTTTTTGTTTGTTGTTGCTGTCAGTGTATAAATACACTATTTTGTTAGATTAGTGAATAGTGTAATGAACCGCTGAACGTAACGAATGACATGACACGATAGTCTTTACAAGCTCTCCATTTGCACCTGCACCGCGTTCGACTTCATCATCAGTTGATGAATCCGATGTATTTTCGTCCTCAGACACGTATTCTGGCTCAAAATCGTAAGGTTGCACATTGTGTAACCATCTTATTACGGGCATTTCCCCTGACTCAGTATCATGATCGCTTAAATCTCATATTTTCACACAAGGTATACTGTTTTGCGTTCAGTCCCAATGTAAACAAAAAATAGTTTGTTCCCAATGACGTCACTTCCGGTAATTCGCGCAAGAGTTTTTCCCCTTAGATTTTTTTCAATTTTTTAGCAATGCCTGTTCGCCTGTTCGATTTTTATCTTTAAAAACATATTTTCACTGAACATACATCAATGGCATAGTAAAAATCGTATTTATAATCATATTTAATACTTAAAAACATATCAAAAGCGAATTTGTCGATTTAAGACAAATTTCTGCTTTAAAGGCAGTATATCAGGAATATCAGATCTTTTTAGAACAGTTCAAATATATTATTTATGTATTTAATTGAAAAAAATAAACTAAATGAACCATAAAACACCGAATGAAATTATGCTAAATAAAATTATAAAACAAACGACCCGAAGAAAGTATTTCCTAACTATGGCGACGTGCCAGGAATAGCTAGTTCACGGTAAATTGGTCATTTCATACGTTTTTATAATAAGCCCACAAGCCTGATGTACTCTTTTAATCAACCAAACTGGAAACAATAATAAAAACAAAGAATTAAAAATATATATATATATAAAAAAAGTTGACCTGCAGTGAGATTTGAACCCACAGCCCTAGGTAACTAGTGTACAAGAATTAAAACATTTTTTCTAAGCCGGCCTTCTTGGATGTCACATTGACCTAATTTTGAAAACCATTCACCTAAGGATCATCCATCCGAAGTTTGGTAAAAATTGACCAACCGGTTTCTGAGAAGAAGTCATTTGAAGCAAAAGTTCATGCTGGACGATGACGGACGACGGAAAAGAGTGATCCCAAAAGATCACCTTGAGGATCTAAAAACTACCTCTATAATGACTTACATTTTCTTGGCTGCCTTCAGAGCTGTTTTTGCATTGGCAGTTCCCTGAAAAGATTTAAAATAAAATTATAATTCTAAATTCTTCTCTAGAGCTCAATTTCTCTGTTTAAAGGGAGTACATCAGGCTTTTCATGGGGGTCTAAGTGTCTGACTTAAAATTGACAAATATTAACATTTTCTATTGTACATGGCCAAAATATAATGAATGAGCCTAAAAATGATCCCTGTTTTGCAAAGAAATTGATTCAGCACAGTAATATGTCCTATCCTAGGTGACGCACCATGGTTAATTTCAGCATTTTACGTCTGATTCCGTCCTAGCTATATGGTGTATTCAAAGTTTAGACATTAACAACATGGTTCTAACAGCATATTTTGATTGATATAAGTGTTTTATCATGAAATGGAACACTTTTATAATTTAAGATGTTTCTAGAATAATCCTGATGTACCCCCCTGAGGGACAAACGGCAATCTTTATTTTTAAAAATCTGACGGTGTCCCACTAGTTTTTCTGCATAACTTACATTTGTTCAATCATTAATATTAATTATAAGAATATTATTAAGCAATTTGTTTTTGCAAATTATTAATTTCTGATATTACTGCACAAATAATATATTAAAACATAGTATAATAAGATGAAATAAATTTACATGGCTATTTTGGAATACTTAAAATTTGATTTATTTAAATATAACAAGGGTAAAAGTAAAAGTGATACTGCATCTATAAATCGAGACACACATATAACTTATATATTTTGAGAATCCTAACTCTATAGACACAGTATAAACGGCTTTAACCAGACAGGCCAAACACCAAAACTGGAGCGTCAAATTAAGAGTTAACAAGAGGCCCAAGAGGGCCTGTGGACGCTCTACTGGCTAACATGGCTCTTATAACATCAATGAAGTGAGTGACTGCCATTTACATTTTTTTGAAAGTTTCAGGCAAAAAACAGCCTTTTAACTAAATCAAGGGCCATAACTAAAGAATTTGGTAAAGTTTGGTAAAGATCAGATGAAAAATGAAGGCCCTACCATATTAACGAGGCAAAATATAGCATGTTTAACTAAATCAAGAACTCCTCTGTTACTGGTCCGACTGGTCGAACATAGAGCTAAAAAAAAAAAAAAAAAAAAAAAAAAAAAAATAGTTAAAAAAAAAAAAAAAAAAATAGTTAAAAAAAAAAAAAAAATTAAGAAAAAAAAAAAAAAAAAAAAAAAAAATTAAGAAAAAAAAAAAATCAATAAAAATTAAAAAAAAAAATTAAAAAATAAATAAATCCCTTTACATGTCTATGTAAAACATGTGACCCTTGGGGCGGGTCAAATATGACCCGAGGGTCACCATTTGAACAAACTTGGTAAAGGACCATAAGCTTATAGCAAATGCAAAATATTAAACCTATGGCTCTTGCAGTTCCAGAGAAGAAGCTTTTTTTCAGTTTTACCCTATACAAGCATTTATGTAAAACTGTGACCCCCTGGGCTGGGCCAGATTTGACCCCAGGGTCCCAATTTGAACAAAATTGGTAAAGGACCATAAGCTTATAGCAACAGCAAAATATTAAACTTCTGGCTCTTGCAGTTTCAGAGAAGAAGATTTTTCAAGTTTTTCCCTATACATGTCTATGTAAAACATGTGACCCTTGGGGCGGGGCCAAATGTGACCCCAGGGTCACCATTTGAACAAACTTGGTAAAGGACCATAAGCTTATAATAAATGTAACATATCAAACCTCTGACTCTTGTAGTTTGCGAGAAGAAGATTTTTAAAAAAAAAAATCGTATATAAGTCTATGTAAAACTGTGACCCTCGGGGCGGGGACAAATTTGACCCCAGGGTCACCATTTGAACAAACTTAGTAGACGACCATAAGCTGATGCTACATGTAATACATGAGAGCTCTGTGACATGTGGTTTAGTTTTTCTCTATACAAGCCTATGTAAAACTGTGACCCCCGGGGTGGGGCCAAATGTGACCCCTGGGTCACCATTTGAACAAACTTGGTAGAGGACCACAAGCTTATAGTAAATGCAAAATATTATACCTCTGGCTCTTGCAGTTTCAGAGAAGAAGATTTTTTAAGTTTTTCCCTATACGTCTATGTAAAACATGTGACCCTTGGGGCGGGGTCAAATATGACCCGAGGGTCACCATTTGAACAAACTTGGTAAAGGACCATAAGCTTATAGCAACTGCAAAATATTAAACCTCTGGCTCTTGCAGTTCCAGAGAAGAAGCTTTTTTTCAGTTTTACCCTATACAAGCATTTATGTAAAACTGTGACCCCCTGGGCTGGGCCAGATTTGACCCCAGGGTCCCAATTTGAACAAAATTGGTAAAGGACCATAAGCTTATAGCAACAGCAAAATATTAAACTTCTGGCTCTTGCAGTTTCAGAGAAGAAGATTTTTCAAGTTTTTCCCTATACATGTCTATGTAAAACATGTGACCCTTGGGGCGGGGCCAAATGTGACCCCAGGGTCACCATTTGAACAAACCTGGTAAAGGACCATAAGCTTATAATAAATGTAACATATCAAACCTCTGACTCTTGTAGTTTGCGAGAAGAAGATTTTTAAAAAAAAAAATCCTATATAAGTCTATGTAAAACTGTGACCCTCGGGGCGGGGACAAATTTGACCCCAGGGTCACCATTTGAACAAACTTAGTAGACGACCATAAGCTGATGCTACATGTAATACATGAGAGCTCTGTGACATGTGGTTCAGTTTTTCTCTATACAAGCCTATGTAAAACTGTGACCCCCGGGGTGGGGCCAAATGTGACCCCTGGGTCACCATTTGAACAAACTTGGTAGAGGACCACAAGCTTATAGTAAATGCAAAATATTATACCTCTGGCTCTTGCAGTTTCAGAGAAGAAGATTTTTTAAGTTTTTCCCTATACGTCTATGTAAAACATGTGACCCTTGTGGCGGGGCCAAAAGTGACCCGAGGGTCACCATTTGAACAAACTTGGTGAAGGACCATAAGCTTATAGTGAATGCAAAATATCAAACCTCTGGCTGTTGTAGTTTCCGAGATGTAGATTTTTAAAAAAAAAATCCTATATAAGTCTAAGTAAAACTGTGAAACCCGGGGCGGGGACAAATTTGACCCCAGGGTCACCATTTGAACAAACTTAGTAGACGACCATAAGCTGATGCTACATGTAATACATGAGAGCTCTGTGCCTTGTGGTTTCAGAGAAGAAGATATTTTAAAGTTTTTTCCTATATGTCTATATGAAAAACATGCAAAACCTCAATATACAAACTTTGGACCCCCAGGGCACGGCCATTTTTGACCCCGGGGACTTTATTTGAACAAACTTGATAGTCTAGGCGTTGGTGATCATTTTAAAAGAAAAAATTTTGAAATCTGTCCAGAGGTTCTGGAGAAGAAGATTTTTTAAGGTTTCGACCGTATATAGTAATGGCAGCCATCTTGGATGTAGTGCTGACCTAATTTTAACAAATCTAAAAAGCATTCACCTAAGGATCATCCACGTGAAGTTTGGTCAAAATTAGCCAAGCGGTTTCTGAGGAGAAGTCGTTTGAAGAAAAAGTTAACGGACGACAGACAGACAGACAGACAGACGACGGACGACAGACAACACACCATCCCATAAGCTCTGCTGGCCAGTAGAGCTAAAAACTCGTAATTTATTTTATGCATCTATATTCAACCATGGATATTTGGAGAACTCGTGAACAAACCTATACTTTTAATCGGCACATATACATTATTTTATGACCTGAACACCTGGATAGAGTTTTGATGAACAGTTTTGTCATGTAATTTTTTTGTTATTTGGCGTGTTAGTTTCTTTTATTATTTAGTTTTAAATAATCAATGACTCAGTCAGTTTTTGCTGTTAAGATAAATCACGAATATTAATTCATATTGGGTTTGCTATCAGCTGTATATATAATCCAATGAAAACATTCTTCGATCAAGAGAATTTATTAGCCTTAAAGCATCAGATAAATCAATGTTAACGATTTATACAACAAAATTAAGTTTGAGTCGTCAAGTTACCTTTCATTAACAATACTTAAATAAGACGGATCACTGGACCTATAGTAAACTGCATTATATATTTATGCACAATGAATATGAACTTAAATGCATTATGATGGTTTTATTCATATTTTGATATACACCCATAATCAGATCGCAATTAGTCCCTTTAAACAAGATCTCATTGCTCTGTCTGCCATTCGTTTACTTTTTCTTTGTCTGTCTTTCTCTCTATTCTGAGCGCATTCAAGAGTAATCATGCAAGGTTTATAGTCTCACCACCCGCTAGTACACAGTAGAGTTTGGACGACTGCACGTGGCCACCACCCGCTAGTGCGCAGTAAAGTTTGGATGACTGCACGTGACCACCACCCGCTAGTGCACAGGAGAGTTTGGATGATTACACGTGGCCACCACCCACTAGTGCGCAGTAAAGTTTGGATGACTGCACGTGGCCACAACCCGCTAGTGCACAGGAGAGTTTGGATGATTACACGTGGCCACCACCCACTAGTGCACAGTAAAGTTTGGATGATTGCACGTGGCTACCACCCGCTAGAACAAAAATAGAATTTTGACGACTGTAGGTGGCGACCACCCGCTAGTGCACAGCGAGTGGATGACTGTGACCACCTCTTCTTCTTCTTCTTCTTCTTCCGTTACTGTGCAGGACTCCTCTGGAGCATACTCGCACATTGTGAACTATGTACACGTGAGGGAGGGTCGGTAGTGCAGTTAAAAACAGGTTAAAAACATCTTGTAACTGGTCACTCCGTCATAGCAACCATCCTCGTCTGGAACACTTCGAGGGATGGTGCGTCGATGAGGCTGACTGGGAGGGAGTTCCATAATCTGATGCCGGACGGGAAGAAGGAGTCACGGTAGCTATTCACTGTAGTAAACGGTTGAAGAAACCTGCTAGCATGTCCTCTGGTATTGGCGCCGGTAGGGTGGAAATATGGTACAATCGGGATTTCAACCAGCTGGTGTACAATGCGGTACATCATAGCAGCTTTGGCATGCTGTCTACGTGTCTGGAGGTCCTTCCATTCCAAGTGCTGAAGCATGGTGGTGACACTGCTCGTTCGGCTGTAGTCTCCAATGACAAAACGAGCAGCCCTGCGTTGTACTGCTTCAACCTTGGTGATGCTGGACTTCGTAGATGGATCCCATACTGTTGACGCATATTCTAGTTGTGGTCTAACAAGGGATTTGTAGCAAGTGGACTTAACTTCCTTGGGGCATGAGGATAGGTTTCTTCGAAGGAACGCTGTTGTGTTGTTTGCCTTCTTCGTGACAGCATCAATGTGTGGGTTCCATGATAACTTACTGTCTATGGTAACTCCCAAATATTTAGTCTTTGAAGTCATCTGCAGTTGCTTGCCATGTATAGAATAGGTGGCAGGAATAAAACGCCTCTTGTTTGTGACTCTCAAAACCTCACCTGCTAGAACACAGTAGAGTAAAGAACAACTGCACGTGGCCACCACTCACTAGAGCACAGTAGAGTTTGGATGACTGCATACGGCCACCACCTGCTTACTGCACAGTAGAGTTTGGACAGCTGCAAGTGGCTACCACCCACTAGTGCACTGTAGAGTTTGGACAGCTACACATGGCTACCATCCACTAGAGCACAGTAGATTTTGGACAGCTGCACATGGCTACCACCTACTAGTGCACAGTAGAGTTTGGATGACTGCACGTGGCTACACCCGCTAGTGCGCAGTAGAAAATTGAACGACTGGTCAAGGAGGGGAATACTTTTTAAAGTCCCTATCCGCCATCAACAGGCAAATTTTACAACGGATCTGAGATTGAGCCCTATTCATCATTAATCAGAAACATCACATGCCATTCAATCCAGGCTGTTTATAATTTATTGTAAGACATGTCAGAACATTAGCGAATACTGCACAACCTTTCCTTACAATATGTAAATCAATCCCTATATCTGGGCAAGTGAAGTTAATCCATTCTTTATGGATTTCTATCACTACCTACCACAGTAAATCTTTAATATCAATAATCGATCCCTACACCATGTAAGGAACGTCTTACTTGTACAGATACAAGTTCCGACATTTTGTGTAAAGTTAGTTTCACGAGTGAAACCAATTTTATAAACATATCACCTTATGAAATATATGTCTACATGGTAATGAGCTTTATCATTATAATAACACATAATTATGGAATAAAGGACATACTTATGTTGTGGTATTAATCATGTGAAGGAAGGTTGTAAAACAATAACAAATAAGTAAATATATAAAGTGGTTATGTTATGGATTTAAAATATGTTGTATGGGTTTTTCCACAGGTATAATACACATTCAGTACATTTAAAAAGGCAACATTTTTAATGTTCGATTATTTTTTAGTCCACTGTTTTTTTGTTCAGATCAAGATTGTATTGTATGTTAGTACACAAGACTCTTTGTTCCAAAGATTAACATATGGTGATAAACAGTTGCATAATATTTGCTCTTATTCTTTCAGTTAAAATACATTTTGCACGAGGAATTCCATTCCACTTTTGAAATTCAAAAATTACCAAAGTGTTGTGTTTTTAAATGTACTGAGTGTACATATATATATATATATATATATATAACATCTATCTATTTTAAATTGAACTATCCAATTTATAAACATAAAGGGTACAAATCAATGAAGTCTTCGTACACATTTAAACTTTATGAAACTACTGTATCGTTTTCTTTATTTATATCTAGCTAGAACAGTTTCACCTTCACCCCTAATATGACATTTACTCTGTTCAAATTTAGCATTGGACTTTCGATAAAGGTGAATTGGTTCTAAATTCAAAATTTAAAACTTGTCTGGCATAGGAAGGAAGTTGAGCCAACACTGGACTGTGTTTATGACCTGCTTGGAACCATTACATTATGACGGAGGAAATAAAAGAACAGTTCACGGGAGACTGGATCCATACCCAGGATGACCATCTGCCGCCATTCTTTGATGCTGTTGGTACGTAAGTTAGTTATTCTGTAATCATCTAGTCTATTAGGTCAATAAAATGTTTTCTGCAGCATAAGGTAGCGTAGTCGGTATAGCGCAGTCGCTTCTTACAACGCAACCCCGTCAGATTCTCCACCTTGCCATTGTGAAACGGTAGTGGTCGCCCGCTCGGACATTTTCCCGGGTTCTCCCGTCTCCAGAGAGATTTGTACAAGCTGTGTAGCTTGTTTTGTAATCATATTTAAAATTAGTCCATTAAGAGACCACCTCCATTAAGAGACTACCTCTAATAAGAGACCACCTCCATTAAGAGACCACCTCTATTAAGAGACCATCTCTATTAAGAGACCACCTCCATTAAGAGACCACCTCCATTAAGAGAACATCTCTATTAAGAGACCATCTCTCTATTAAGAGACCACATCCATTAAGAGACTGCTTCCATTAAGAGACCACTTCCATTAAGAGACCATCTCCATTAAGAGACCACCTCCATTAAGAGACCACCTCTATTAAGAGACCATCTCTATTAAGAGACCATCTCTCTATTAAGAGACCACATCCATTAAGAGACTGCTTCCATTAAGAGACCACTTCCATTAAGAGACCATCTCTATTAAGAGACCACCTCCATTAAGAGACCACCTCTATTAAGAGACCACCTCTATTTAGAGACCACCTCCATTAAAAGACCACCTCCATTAAGAGACCACTTCCATTAAGAGACCACCTCCATTAAGAGAACATCTTTATTACAAGACCACTTCTATTAAGAGACCACCTCCACTAAGAGACCACTTCCATTAAGAGACCACCTCCATTAAGAGACCACCTCGATTACGAGACCACTTCCATTAAGAGACCACCTCTATTAAGAGACCATCTCTATTAAGAGACCATCTCCATTAAGAGACCACTTCCATTAAGAGATCATCTCTATTAAGAGACCACCTCCATTAAGACCACCTCCATTAAGAGACCACTTCCATTAAGAGACCACCTCTATTAAAAGACCACCTCTATGAGACCATCTCCATTAAGAGACCACCTCTATTAAGAGACCACCTCCATTAATAGACCACCTCTATTTAGAAAAAAAATCAGTTCCCAATCATACTGTTTTACAGGAACACATGACAATTTTGTTTTTTTATAAAATTGGCGGCATTCCTTTAGTTTTTCTACTAATCTGAATATATTTATAATTATTTGAATAGTTCAAAGCTGATTATTTTTACATTAATCATTGTAGATTAAATTGAACCAATACTATTTTAAAACATTTAAAAAAATAACAACGAACAACTGAAAATGTCAAATTTTATTTAATTATATGCAATCAGATTCTAAGTCAAAGATATAAATCTATGTGCTAATTCTGATGATTCATAAATTCTTCAAGATTTTAAATTAAAATGAACCTGTATTAAGAGACCATCTGTGTTAAGAGACAAATTTTGTATTTTCCTTATGTGGTCTCACAATACTGTACTTTAAGAGAAAAGGCCTAAATTTTGTATTTAAATGCCTGTTATTTCACTGCTCCACTCCTTTCCTGGAGAATCAAGGCATTTGATGGTGCGTATGACTGTATGTGGGCCCCGTGGGGACCTCGGTTTGAAGTCTCATCCAGGTCGGTCCTTACTACCCCTTAGTAACTCCATCAATCATAAATATTTTCTTATAAACGCAGGAGCAATGTCTGAAGAAAAGCAATATATGCTGACCAGTACGCCTACGCTGACATTCTCAGTCGACGGCGACAACGTACATACCTGTAACACCCCCAACCCTGGACCACAACCGGACATAAAGGCAGACATAGATTTTAAACTCGATGAGGAGTTCAAATTTCAAACAGAAGGGCATTTATTACAGGTTTGTAAATCTCACAAGGTTCGTAAGGCTCAGTTGAGAGATTCCGCTTTTTGGCGGAGTCTGATAAAAAAAAATTAACAAGGTCTTGACTTGGCATTTTCATTTCTTAAATAAATTTTTATTTCTCCATTAATTTCCTGTATTTTTAACCTCAAATGAACACCACCTTTTGCAAAATGTAAACCACCGGAGGTTTTAAACAGAGATTTTACGGTAACTTATTTGTTATCACCTTATTATGTCTCCGAATGCATTTCTGAAAGATAAAGGTTTGTAAATTATTACAGAACATCAGGGAAGCCATGTGCACATTTTTGAACATGATTTTTTAAATGATTATAAAATAAGGAAAACTCAAACAGTTTTACTTTTACCATCATTTTATGTTTCAAGATTGTATCAGTTCTGGTATGGCATCCGTTTTCCAGTGAACGGTGAAATGTTTTGAAACGGAAATTTGGATATACATGTACTTAGTAATTTCTTTGTAATATTGCAGAATGCACTGAATTTTTATGGAATGCTTTTACTATAAAGCGACACACTCGCAACAGGGAACCAGTTTAATTTTCGCTGTCATCACTTAATTTAATCCTCTATCTTTTTTCCTCTATCATTCAATATCTTGGAATGCATTAAAATATGTTCACAAATAATAAACTGAATGTCAAGAGAGCTGGTATATTGTCATGTGTTACATACCACCAAATTACATCAAATAATCTCTTTCATCGCTATGCTCACAAGAACACAAGTGTCAAACTAACAACTTAAAAATCGTCTGACTTGAGATCGTGAATGGATAGGGTACCGTTTTACCATTTAAAATACTGTTTCTACATTAGAACACTGGCTTTGTTCTCTCACAGAAGAAGATTTTTAAATAATTTTCCCAAAACCTCTACCTGAAATCCTTAGTCCCTGTGGTACCCCTCCCATTTCATTACCCCAGGGTCACCATTTGAACACATTTGGTAAGGTACTATAACCTTATGTTAAAGATAAAATATTAGAACTCTTGACTAAACCATTACTCACACGGAGTGTCGGGGACATAGGTCCATTCCGTAAAATGATTTAAATACAAATTAAATGAAAGATAATGAAACCATATACTCGCCAGCTTGTTAAAAACACGTGCTGTTGCTCGAGGACTTTGAAAACGCCTCACTTAAAATAAACAAAGGTTATACAGTAATTAATTATCATATTTCAAAATCAGTTGTGAGTATACCTAAATCATTTCACCTTCATCTCATTCGAAAAACGGTTTTGAGTAGGCAATATAGTTAGTTTAAAAGTTGCATGTAACAATTACATGGAACTATTTACATGTGGTGTTTCCAAGTCCTCGAGCATAACTTATCGATGTTTTCTGGTGTTGAACTGCATTGTGCACATCACCAACCATTGATATATAAGCATTTCCAAGTACAAGCAAATAAACGAAATACATGTATCAATTGTAAAGCATTAGTCCGATAAAAAAACATGACGGTAATAAACGGGAAGTTTATAATCGCCATAAAAATGACACATGATCAAAAGAAAGGTTTATACGACCAATGGTACTTGAACTTGAAACAGGAAGCTGTATATTATTTCCAAACAAGCCTTTTCTGCACTACATACTGTTTGTTCAATACGTGGTCCCGCCTTAATTCCGTTAGGGTTAAGCTTATATTGGCAGGATTTTATAACAAATATTTCGACAATATAACATGTTTAAAAACATTCTTTACTGAAAAAATGTGATAACCTGTTTAAAAATTACCTATATGCAAACTTTTAACTTTTAAAGCCGAAATTAAGGTTTTATTTGATACCCCAGCCAACCCTGTTTTCGTTTCTTGGAGAAAGGGTTGGATGGGGTATGAAAGTTAATACTCAGACCAAGTAATGTGTAATAGTGTGTACACATAGTTATTGTTGCATTTCTTTCAAAGAGAGACATTTTAAACGTATTTACTTTTTTTACATTGTTTTATTTTTATACCCCTCTTGTGCTTCGCCTCTCTCACTGTGTGACACCAAAACTTTACAGATTTTCATCTCTTCAGAAGTAGAAAACCTGTAAGATTTGGAAATCTCACTGAAATAAATTGTGAAAAGAAAATATGGTGGTGAAAAAAATCGTTCCTCAACCGGGTTGAGGAAAGTTTTAGAAATCTCACTGAAAAAACTGTGTAAAGAAAACAAACTTAAAATGCTCTTAAATGACATTTTCCTATTTTATTTAAAAATCAACTGCTTTAAAAAGTTTCAATTTATGAAAACATTAGATAAAAACTCACTAATATCTTATTTTTATAGAATCTCACAGATATTTTAAAAAAAAAAAGTATCACATGACGGCATGCTTTTGGATATGACATTATATGACACATTTCAAGGATCACATTTTGCGAACCTGCAGATATGGCATGTCCATTAAAGCGAAGTCACAATCTAAGCATATTGTATCTGCAGATAACAGTGCAATGGAAGGATGGCAAAATGATACAAAACATCAACCCCATTCAGAGTCATACAGCAGCACACACTATTGAACTCCATGTGGATAAAGGAGGGGACCTTGTTCAGGTAACACATCACTGTCACATCACCGTCAATGTGTTCCATACAGGCACCAGCTAAAATATGTGCTGTTGGAGTACAGCTATAATATATAAGATTTACATGGTTAGTAACTTAGAATTTCAGCTGTATTTTGGCGAGTGTAAGAAAAGTGATATATGCTAGCCTCTGGCGAGTATTTATCACTTTTCGACACGAGCCAAAATACAACAGAAATTCTAAGTTACTAACCATGTAATTGTTTTATCATGCAACTGTTTTAAATAACATAATTTACCTGAAAAACAACGGAAATGTACAGTTTACGTCTGCTGCCTGACAAATACAAATGGAGGATAGTTTGTCAGGGGAAGTAACTTCGACAAAATATTTTTTGGCATTTAAGTATATTTTATATCGTAAATAAATGCAAAATACTTTCGTTTTATAATGTATTGCATTCCTACATTGATAAGCATAAAACATATTGTGTAAATTTATAGTTTAAATGGCTGATTCCTGACTTTTTAAGTCATTGCATAATAGCGCGTGTAGCCACTAGCATAATACAGCAGTTGGGCGGAAAATATTAGGTTAGTAGACAGTAGCTGTATTTGTATAGTAGAAACATTAGTTGCATGATAAAAATATGTTCTTTATTGGTTCCAGCTCTGATATAAATATGTTCTATACGTATACTGTAAGAAAATTATTTGTAATCAGTCCCCAAACTCGACACACATACACCACCGCTACCATCCCAAGATGTTGATTTTCCCATAGACGTACATTATAGCATTTAGGGCTACTCTGATTTTCCTATATCTCATAGCCATATATGACATCCCTTGTCTGCAGCTTTCTCGTGATTTTTGGTATCCACTATTTCCTATGACTTTATCTTTTTTCAGACATACAAAACCATAGACACAGAAGGAAATGAGGTGAAGGGTACAAGACGATACAAGAAGGCCTCATGAAGCGTGTTCGATTAAAATACGAAATGAGAGATGAACGCAAACTATTGTAAACTAGTAATGTCGGATATCCGGCTTAAATGTCACCGCTAAATGCAAAACTTTCAAGAATGTTTTTGTATGACCTTAGTAATCAACTAACAAAATATAATTTGTGACAGCATTTTGAGAATATGAGCAAAAATGACGGATGGACAGAAGGACAGACGGACGGACGAACTAACGCATAAGGCAAAGACAGAACTGTTTTGGCAGGGGCATAATAAAGAACAAGAGACAATAGCCTCATGCTGACCTCTCGAAATATGTCATTTCAACGATAGTTTATTATAACAGGAAATCGCTAATAAGCAGAATCATTTCTTTACCATTATAAAAGACTGTCCCGAGAATTTGTTTGGATTATATGTCTTTGATATTTAGCTTGCTTTGAGCATTGCTTTCATACACGGTTAAGCTTTAAACAACGACTTTTTCATCTTTTTGGGAATGGTACAGTGCTTTGGCGGGTATAGAATCACTTAAACGTCTAATTTTAAAATGAAAGGAAAATGTTTATTTAATTTCTGATTTAGATTTACCCTTTTAGTTGTATGAAAGCAAAATTTCGAAAATTACTGTTCTAAAAATGTGATTTTTTAATAGCCGTTTTTGCACCAATATTTACGTAATTTCATTTTATCCTTAAAAGTGCCAAGCTTCAACAAGTTACCTTAATTGATGATTGCATTTTGACTTTTGTCCCTGACATTTGTTAAAACAGCCAATATTTATTTCTGAGTTTATTGTGACAGTATGAATGTTTCTTTTCAAAAACACACTTCATTCAGGTAGTATAGAATCATTTTATCTGAGAGGTGTTGCATGAAGTGATATATTTTGCATGGAAAAATGTCCCAAATAATTTCACCATTGAATAAATGTATGCTTATATGATATATCTTCAAGCCTGGAAAGTTTTAAAATAATCTAAAATATATCAGCTGAGAAAATTGAATTTAAACAGGAGATGATTCTTTACTACCAATGATTCTCTACACCCCAAAGTATGCTTAAATATTACTTGGAACGAGTTGTTTTGGCAAAGGACGACGAGAGAGTCGTCCTGCGCCAAAACAACGAGTTCCAAGTAATATTTAGCCATACAAATTCAATAACCTTTTTATTGTATACTTTCATATTGTTTTCGATCAATGTTAATTGTATGACTATTACTTTTCATTGTATTTGTGTTATTTTTATAGCTTTTGATGAAATTCCTATCTTGTCATTCAGTTTCATTTTGTGTGGATGATTATTTTGCGCGAAAACGACGTCGACGTCGGATGACGTCATAAAAAACATCAAGCGATTTTCTAAAGTTCGTTTACCATTCGATAACGTTAAAAACATTGGGTGAGTGACCATTTCAATTATTTTAACAATTTCTGCCATAAAAGGTTGGAAAACAACACGTATTTTTTTGTTGACGCTATAGGAAGGATTCCGTTATTTTATTTGAAAGTAGTTCCTTATTTCTATTTCGCGGCTCTTAGCAAGCACGAGAAAAAGTTCCAGTGCAATATCAATGTGTGCAATATCGTAGAATATTGCACACTTAGCTCAATGCAAACTAAACGGGACAATATGAAAGTATACAATAAATACATATACAGTGCAGCAGTCTAATAACAATTGATAACCTGGGGGGACTTTTTGCAATTGGCATTTTCATCATTGATTTCACAGAAGATGATGTTATAAAAAATAAATAAAATGTTATGTCTACATGAAACTGTCCTGAGATAATGTTCGATTCTTTGAGTTCAACAGCTTGCTTGATTTCACACAGAAGTTCTGAGATACTGTTTGCTTCTTTGAGTTCACAAGCTAGCTTGCTTTCAGCTTTGATTTCACACAGAATTACATTTTAAAAATAAACAGGTATTTGTACATGAACTGTCCTGAGATAGTGTTTGATTCTTTGTATGGAGTGCTGTGGTCTAAGGGTAGAGCGTTTGACCCATGATCGTGAAGTCGAGGGTTCATCACCGCCATGACCATAATGTGTGTGTGTGTCCCTGACCAAGACACTATAATCTGCATTTGCTTATTACTGGTTCTACCCAGGGAAACATATAGAGTAATTAAAATATGTTCAGAGAGCTTTCATTGTAACAGTCGACGTGATAATAAAAAAGTTTAAACTAACTATCCTCAGATATTTTCGTTTCTTTGTGCACAACAGCTAGCTTGCTTCCAGCACAGATTTCACACGGAATTATGCTTTAAAAATAACATGTTATGTGTAAATGAAATTGTCCCCAAATATTATTTTATTCTTTGTGTTTGATATCGAGCTTGCTTTTTAGCATTTATTTAACGAAGGGTAATAAGAGCATACGCCCGTTGTTGGAAAGATTAAGTTCCAGGTTAAACCTTTTCAAAGGGTAATAATTGAAAAAATGTGACTCAGAGAGTTATGGGCCTTTATCGGACATATTCATTGGATCATGCTGAAGACGTGTGCAACATTTCATTATTGTAGACCTTATACTTTGAAAGTTTTAGCCACAATCAGTTGTCAGGTAAAAGTAAACAGACATGCTGATGGACGGATGGACGGATGGATAACGCCACAACATAATAAACATAAACATAGACATAAACAAAATGTTGTGTGCATATGAAACTGTCCCAAGATACTATCTGATAATTTGTGTTTGATAGCTGGCTTGCTTTCAGCACAGATTTCACACAGAATTATGCTTTAAGAATAAATATAATGTTATGTCTACATGAAACTGTCCTGAAATATTGTTCAATTCTTTGTGTCCAAAAGCTAATTTTCTTTCACCCGCTGATTAAAATGGAATTACTATATAATCCCTAATAAACGCCCCCGTGGGCGTGACATTTTTGAAAAAGAGAGCATTTATTTGAGACCAAAAATACATTACATTTAACTTTTAAATGAGACATTATTTAATGACTTTTTAATGATTTTCTTTATCAAGAAAACCAAAGTCTGCATGTCAATCAATCAATTAATGCATCGGATTTTAAGTTTTCTAGTGACTTTGATTGTTCCATTGTGAATGAAACATATTAACTTTTGGTAAGTTTCAAAAAATTATTTCTAAAAAAAAAGGGTGGGGTATTTATTAGGGGAGGGGCACTTATTAGGGATTATATGGTATGCTTTAAATATAACATGTTATGAGTACATTAAACTGTCCTGAGATATTTTCCATTCTTTGTGTTTGATAGCTAGCTTGCTTTTAGTAGTTATTTCACACAGGATTATGCTTGAAAAATAAATAAAATTTCATATGAACCTGTATATGCATTAAAGGGACACATGGCAATCTTGAGTTTTATTCAAACATTAAAATTTGCTCCTCAATTTAGTTATCCTGCGTCATTTTGACTTTAAAACTGCTTGCATATGATTAAATAAAAAATTGAGATTTCAATTTTCTTCACTACTTCACCAAATTTTTAAACATATTGATGCACTATTATAAAAAGTTAGTAATATGTAAAAATAATTTGCTTTGAACTATTCTAACAATTACTATTAATGATTGAACAAATGCAAGTAAAGAGAAAAACTAATGGGACGCCGCGAGTTTTTAAAACATCAAGATGCCGTGTGTCCCTTTAAATTTTGCTCTTCTAAATATTCATAACATAGGTAAGTTTTGTAGAATCATGCAAGTAAAGATATTTTTAATGCATCTTTATTGCATAATAAAATGATCAAATGCATCTGTTGTTGTTTTACCTGTTATCCATTTTAATAGTGTTATATACTGAGCAAAAACAAATTAACAGGACTTTAAAGGGACATAGATTAAACATATGAACATTGATATAATTGTTTGAAGCAATTAGAAATGCTAGGTAAGGATGTTAATTTCAAACAAGAGGTCAATGACCTTGAAGCTCTACTGGCAGGTTTTGGAAGGTAGATCAGCATTCCTGTGAAGTTTCAAGAAAATCTGTCCAGTAGTTTCAGAGTAGTCGTTACAAGTTTTTATATATAACTCTATGGCAATCATGTTTAATTTTGAATCAAAATAATTTTCAACATGGACCAACATCATGTCATGTTGATCATTTTAGAAAAAGTCCCATATCAATATGACTTATAGTTTCAAGAAGTAGTCGCTACAAATTTGTTTTTTAAGAATCTATTTTTAGCCATGGTGGCCATCTTGAATTTCCGGCCGAAC
This sequence comes from Cyrtodaria siliqua, assembly GCA_037043455.1. NCBI lineage: Eukaryota > Metazoa > Mollusca > Bivalvia > Adapedonta > Hiatellidae > Cyrtodaria > Cyrtodaria siliqua. The sequence continues at coordinate 58,925 of JAWPHD010006681.1, read as the reverse complement.
TGAAATTTTGTTAGGATCAACTACACACCAAGAGCAACATTTCTGTTAAGTTTCATGAAAATCCTTCAAGTAGTTTCAGAGGAGTAGTAGTTGCTACAAGTATTTACGATATAACTATGTAAACAAAGATGGCTAATATCAGCCGGCAGCCATGTTTAATGTCAAATCAAAATGATTTTCGACAAGGACCAATATCATGTCATGCTGATCATTTTAGAAAAAGTCCCATATCACCATCACTTACAATTTCAAGACGTAGTCGCTACCAACAATCTTTTAAAACCCTATTTTTAGCCATCTTGAATTTCCGGCTGACCTGAAATTTTGCTAGGATCAACTAGACACCAAGAGCAACATTCCTGTTAAGTTTCATGAAAATCCATAAAGTAGTTTCAGAGAAGTAGTCGCTACAAGTTTTACTATATAACTCTATGTAAACAAAGATGGCCGCTGGCAGCCATGTTTAATGTCGAACCAAATGATTTTCGACAAGGACCAACATCATGTCATGCTGATCATTTTAGAAAAAGTCCCATATCAATATCACTTATAGTTTTCAAGAAGTAGTCGCTACAAATTTGTTTTTTAAAAATCTATTTTTAGCCATGGCAGCCATCTTGAATTTCTGGCCGACCTGAAATTTTGCTAGGATCAACTAGACATCAAGAGCAACATTCCTGTGAAATTCCATGAAAATCCATTAAGTAGTTTCAGAGAAGTAGTCACTACAAGTTTTTACTATATAACTCTATGTAAACAAAGATGGCCACTGGCAGCCATGTTTAATGTTGAATCAAATGATTTTCGACAAGGACCAACATTATGTCATGCTGATCATTTTAGAAAAAGTCCCATATCAATATCACTTACAGTTTTCAAGAAGTTGTCGCTACAAACTTGTTTTTTAAAAATCTATTTTTAGCCGTAGTGGCCATCTTGAATTTCCGGCTGACCTGAAATTTTGCTAGGACCAACCAGACATCAAGAGCAACATTCCTGTGAAGTTTCATGAAAATGCGTCTAGTACTTTCAGCAGAGTAGTCGCTACAAGTTTTTACTATATAACTCTATGTAAACAAAGATGGCCGCTGGCAGCCATGTTTAACGTCGAATCAAAACGATTTTCTACAAGGATCAACATCATTTCATGCTGATCATTTTAGAAAAAGTCCCATATCAATATCACTTATAGTTTTCAAGAAGTAGTCGCTACAAACTTGTTTTTTAAAAATCTATTTTTAGTTCACATCAACATGAATTTGTGCTAGTATCAACTAGACTTCATGGGCAACATTTCTGTAATGTTTTATGAAAATCCATCCAGTAGTTCCAGAGGAGTGGTCGCTACAAAAAAAGTTTACCGACAGACGGACGACGGACACCGCACCACGGCATAAGCTCTGTTGATCTTTGATCAGTAGAGCTAAAAATTGTGTTATTTTATTATTTTCTAAGCCAAGAATCAATATTACCTCCCATATATTAAATGTATTGCTTCGAACAAATTTGATATTTGACATTGACAAGAATTTCTCATTCTGTCATTGTTTAGAAAACCTATAAAATGTGTGCACAAAAGGTTGTTCTACATGTACGTCATCAAATAAAATCTTTTTCTCGCTTTTCAGATATTGCAATGTGTGAATTGTAAATATCTATTGTTGTGTATTGATTTCGATTTAAATAAACATGAACATGTTAATGAGGCAAAACATGACCGGAGAACTTTAATGATCATATCTATGTCACTTTATGGCATCGCTTTGTGCCTCTTCTATGGAATTGACATGCATTTTCCGTAAATTTACTTTGCTCCTTATATATAAACCCACTTGTCAATAATTACCACTTTTTTGACAAAAACAACAACCACACATTCGTTTTGGTTAACTGCATGCATGTATTCCCTACAGCAGAGCTTTCTCTAAACCTTGAATGTCATCGCACTTACGTGACCCCTTAATTTCTTTAATTGTGCATGGTCTAACATCTTAAAAGCCACATAAAAATGTGCACTTATTCCAGTCCAGCCAGAGATTATAACCGTCTCCAACAAATTTGCTTTGATGGAGCATTTTAAGATAAGTGCTAATCAAAGTGAAATTAAACCAATAGTTTGACTGGAAACAAACCGTCTCTGTAAGTTCGTTTCATCATTAGAAACACATAACGAGTATCAGATTCGCAGTAAGGCCAAATCAAATTGTATGTGTGGTTCCTATTTCATGCTAAAACAATTTAGGGTAGGTAGGTATGTAGGGAAAATATTTTATTTTCTAAAATTATTTTATTTTTAATATGTTTTGTCTTTTTTGTTTTTTTACTCAACCTTTTAAAATGTAATAAACCAACATGATAATATATGTATTGATATCAGGTACAAAACAGATAGGAAACATAAATTATTATTTATTTATTTTTTAAATGCTTAGGGCTGGCCCTTTAAAATGGGGACGGTCGGGAAAACGGAACCACAGGTGTCATTTTATTTGGCCTTATCCAATGCGAATGTTTTTATGTCCCTTTTCATTAGGTACAGAACAGATGGAAAACATAAATTTAATTTTATTATTTTGGCATAAATTGTTTAGGGTTGGCCCTTAAAAATGGGGACTTTCGGGAAACAGGAACCACATATATCATTTTATTTGACCTAATCGAAAAGTCTATTGGTATTAAGACAAAACAATTCACTGTAATGCAAGGCAATCCAACTTGAAGCAAAACAATTTATTGTGCATGACAATCAGAGAATTATAGAAGAAATAGACATTTAATTTAATTATTATGCAATGTATAAGGGAGAACGTCTAGACAATGCATTCGTGGTTTAACAGTAAAGTGTTTTTAATAGGTTTTTAATTTCATCAACATTATTGCAACTCAATATTTCAAAAATGTCCATGATATAGCAAAGCTGTGACAGGCCTGACTGTCTTTGCTTTTTGATATTTAATGTCAGTTTTCAGCACATTTTAGTCTATAACTATATGACGGGTCAATGTGGTGGAGGCAGACCACTTACTTATTCCTGGGTAGAACCAGTACTGTATACCTTCCGTCATCCGTAGGACTGGCATGAGGATATCAAAAATAGACTTCTGAAGTCTGAGAGACAGACTACAAAAACCACATCTTGAACTCAGATAATTTTATGGGTGTTTTAAATTACTTCTGGAGTTATCACACTGAATGTGTATGTTGGAATGAGGTCATGAGGTTACCTTTGACCTACTGACCCCCAAAGTATTAGGATTCCTCCTCTCACCAAGGGCAGCGTACCTTAAAAATGCCATGAAGGCGGGTGTTATTATTTCATCTTATGAGTGTGGGTCTAATACTTTCGTATTTATCTCGCGAAATGCACATGTCCATGACCTGTTGTCACTGATCTCTGACCTACTGACCCCAAAAGCCAAAGGGTTCCTCCTCTCACCATGTCATGAAGGTGAGTGTTATGCTTTCTAAGTTATCGTGTTCATATGTGGTCATGTTGACCTTGACCTTTGACTCACTGACCCTAAAAACAATACGGTTTCTCATCTTACCATGGGCATTGTACAGGTCTATAATGTTCCATGAGGGTTGGTGTTATGGTCTCCAAGTTATAGTAAGGAACGAGAAATTGGTAGCTGATGAACTGGCAGATGGCCGGACAAATGTAAATGATGAATCCCTATTAGGTAAGAAGTTTCAACTTCCAGCTTTGAAATTTGTTTGTATCCACTAAGAATGACCTTTGACCACAAATTCTGACCTGCCTGTGTTATTGAGATACATAATTGTACAATGTGCAATTAAATTAGTCAAACCAGTATTAGAGGGTGTCTCTTAATACAGATGCATTTAAACCTGGAATCAGAAACTGTGGTCGCTTAAGGCAGATGGTCTCTTCATAGAGGTGGGCTCTTGAGCATGCTCGATTGTATCTTAATCTACTCCAAGGTTACAGAGCAGACACGATGCATAAATATGTATGACATGTGCATTACTGTTTTATGTAATACATATGTAGAACCCTAACCCTAAGGAATTCACATGATACTTTGTGTTAGCAATGTTTACAGCAAGTTGTGTTTCCCTATATAACTCTATGTAATAATGGTGTTGCCATGGTGGTAAAATTGTATATTTCATGAAGATAAAAAACACAAACTTGATTGAGATTTATCTATTAACTGCAAATAAATAACCAGTTTCAGAGATGTCATTTAAAACGTCTTTTTGGTATGTTTATTTTTAGTAAGGACGGTCATCGCCGACAATGGGAGGCAACAGAAAACAAGAAAGAGAATCATACAAGGGACGTTTTGGCAATTTTTATTTATATTCAAAAAGCAATTGTATCACTTTATATAAAAAAAGCAAGGCAGTAGTGGTCAACTTGATATTGGACGGATATGTATTTTGTTTTTTTATAACATTGAAATTGAGTGTTTTGGAAAAAGTTTGAACTGAAAGGTCATTAATCTGTAACGGAGGCCATCTTGAATGACGGGAAACGGAAAACACAAATCGTGTGGTCAAGCATTATTACAATATATTAAAATAATTTTAGGTTTAGTGGTGTCATATTTATATTTCCCATTAAGTCCATGTATAGTTTGCGTTGCTGTGTGATTCAGCTTGACTATCTGAAGATGATCAAAATCACAAATTAAATGTATGAGCATAGACCTTAATAAGTATGTGGTGATAAAATCTTGAATTTGAAAGAGAAAAACTTGTATTTATTGTTTGTAAACATTGCTGGGACTGCACTATTTATATTTCTTTGCTCGCTATCCATTTGTGCATTAGGTTTTATTGTGTTACATCATCCATCTAGCTTAATTCAATTATTTAATAGTAAAACGCTCGTCTATTATTACCCACGAGTGTAATTTTAGTGTTGTCTTGGAGTTCAAACATCCGAAGTGGTACTTTTTTTTGTTCCGCTATTGAATTATGCCAAAACATCTTGTTTCTATTTAGTAAATATTCAATAATGGCAGATGTGGAATGTTGATCAATGCCATGATTTTGTGTTTTAAAAGCTAAAGTTACAGAGATTGTCCCTTTAAAACATCATATTAGGTTACATTGAGACAGCAACCTCAGAGGGAGATGAGATGAAGGATGACAATTTCCATCAGGAAATGCCTCCACCAGGTATCGAACCCACACCGGGCAGGTCTGTTATTAGACTAAGCTCTAAAGCCAAGGTTTTATCCAATGAGCTACAGAGACCGCTCAAAAGCACGTCCTTGATGGAGGTCAACCCTAGGGACATGGACATAGAATATTATTACAAAGTGTGTCATTTGACAAGATGCTATTTAATGATATTTTCCCCACACATATCTGAAAGGGACATTAGGCCATGTTTGATGCAAATCTATGGAGTGGTTCCAGAGGATGTCATTTTAATATTTCTCTCTTCCATCTCAGAATCGGGTGTTCATGGATTCAAGCCTCACTGGCGCCCCTGGGTTACTTTGGTTGACTTATGGTTCTTTAACATGCTTGGAGGATTGACTCTGATACACTGGACCTCCCATTTTACGTCCCCATCCGACGGACGCAGCTAAAGGAAATGCCTTGACCAAGTACACACTGAACTCAAATCTTCTGGATTTCAAGTCCAGCATGTTATCCATTGGGCCATGCCAGCCACTTATCAACAGACAAACAAGTCACTAGCAGTCAGCTATGCTACATTGTACGTGTATAAAGACCAAAGTAAAGATGACATACCATCTGAAAGACAAGTCGATCCTTCTCGCTGGGATGTGTCCTGAACACCAAGGTCGTATCTGACAAAACATAATCCACGGTACCAAGTATAGCTGCAATATACAAGTGAGTAAGGAATCTAAATATTATGAGAATTTTCAATTTAACTAGAAACATGTCCATGGGATACGGATGACCATCTTAAATGCTGTCAGTCACATAAAGAAATTCAATAGCATGAGTTTTGCAGTTATGGGCCTTTATCATGCAGATATGTACTTTTCTGCCTAATAAAGGGGTGACCTATTAAATTTTGCTTTAATTATGCACTGACCAATAAAGCAAATCAATGCGGAATCCCTCGGCGTTTATTGTACGTAACGTTATCTGACGTCATGCACGTAACATTGCCTGACGTCATGAAACAAAAACAACAAAAAACATGGCGACGTCCTCGATAAACGTACCATTCTGAGAAATAGGTAATAATAGTAATTCATACAGAAAATATTGATAACCTACATGATAAATAGAATATTATGTCAGTGCCTTTTACTATCAAGTTTATTAGGCAAGGCTTAGAAAACGAAGAATGGTTCATTGTTGTACACCTAATTCCTTGAAAGTTATTATCCATAATCACTTGTAAAAGGCAAGGTTAAAGTAGCTATCCCGCCAACCACAGTGAATTTTTACAACATATGTATACCGTTTCTAAACCTGCTGAACACGAGGTACATATAAAGAATCCACACTCAATACAACACAATATATAGATCCGCTGTCAGTCAAACATATATCTGACCATGCCAGTTGACCAATTAAAATCACTTGAGGTATTTAACCCGTTACATAAAGCACATGCTGCCCCACAAACATTTTATACAACAGAACACATGGTAATGTTTGTGGCCAAAACTGAGCTTGGACAATGGTGGGCGGAGTTTATCGATTTGTACGGATCTATGTATATAAAAGGCTTTAACCAGACAGGCCAAACCCCAAAACTGAAGCATCAAATTAAAAGTTACCAAACTTATAATACCTTATCTGAGCTAGTTTTTCACAGCGCATCATGAAATTCTTTGCGTACGAATCTTAAAGCATGTTTCAAGATTGACATTGAAGAATGCCAATTAGTGAACAGAAGTTAAACAAATTAGATAATAAATAACCGAAATCTCTTGAATGCTATGACATACAATTTTCTTGAGGATTTATGATGGAATACATTTATCATCGATACAAATCAGGAAAATGTATAAAATGGTGATGAAACGTCACTCACTAATTTACATCTTTTTCGCACGCTGTCTGACATCCCTTACTCACGCAGTTATGAATGTCGATTATTTAATACCTAAACATTCAAAGACAATAAAGTAAAAAAAATGTCCAAAACATCTGGCTAGTGGGAAAAATTTCCTTCGGGAATAATCACTTTTCCGTTCCTCAGGAATCCTTTTTTTTTAAATATAATATTTACGGTTCTCTGCCATGAATGGACAATAACTACTTACTGTTCTCTATCCTTTGAGCACTCAGTATTTTGTGGTCGATGATTTCCTGAAATTATAAATAAATGTTTTTCTCAATGTATGTAATAGAAATTAGCGCATTTACCCTAATAGTAGTGCTCAAGCATTATACTAACTAACTGCAAAGGGAATGCTCTTAAAACATTTTTTTTTAAAATAAGGTTAGGTTATAAAAAGTAAAATGGATCAAAAAAGTATTGTCTTTATATGAGGCCAAAAAAAAATATACCTGTGTTTCCGGTGGCCCGACCGACCCTATTTTTAAGGGGCCAACCCTAAAACTATTATGAAAAAAAAATAAAAAAATAAAAAATAAAAAAATAAAAAATATTTGTTCCGAACAATATATCGAGGTAAACTGACATCACAGAGAAACTTTCAGCTGTATCATCAAATTGTATGAGGTTTATGAGATAAATACATGTAGAATCTCACAATATCTTGCTCCAAAAAAAAAAAAAGAAAAAAAAAAGCCTATCTACTGACCCTATTTTTTTAGAGCATTTTTTTTTTGGCCTGAATACAAACTATCAAATATGTATTTGAATTTTGAAGAATGTTTAATTAGTATTTTTCAGTTGTTGGTTTTTTAAAAAGGAGGGGTGGGGGAGTGGGTGGGTGAGTGTGGGTTGGGAGGGAGTGGGTGGGTGGGTGTGGGCTGGGAGGGGAGTGTGGGGGGAGGGGGAGTGGGAGGTGGGGTATATATTTCAACATAACATAATACAAATTTAACATGACAATGGCAGATCCAATATAACAGTTTAATCAGCATTCAAAATTACAACAAATCTATGTAAACTATACATACGGAACATCTAACATGAGTGCATGTTTGATACTGAATTAATAAAACTCATTAGAAAAAAATAAAAGATTACAGGTTGTGTCGACTGCTGATCATCACATGAATTTTATCCAACGAGTACAATAAATTCAAAATGATTTATTAAAGAGTTGGATAAAATTATATGACGCGACACTACAATCTTAATATCATCATAAGGTATCACTCAACAGTTACCTCCCTTGCACATAATGGTAGGAACATGCTTGCACTTTCTTTTTACTTTTCAAACTGTGCAAATATTTTCCTGTTTCAAGTTCAATATGACAAAACTGGATAATGATTTCAGACATGTTTTTTTTAAAGGGACACTCAGCAATCTAGAATATCATTAGTTTGTCTACATCACTTGCAAATTGGTAAATCATTATTAACAATTATCTGGATAGTTTAAAGCAAATTGGTTTAACATATTTATATTAATTGTTGATTATTTTCACCAATAAAATATTCAAACATGATAAAATAAAGAAGACAATTTTTAAAAATACAGGGTATACAGTATACACCCATTTGCTAAGGTTTTTATGGAATGTTAAAAGCATTTACTAGGCGTCAGGTCAATATGACCTTGACCTTTGACCTTCTGCCAAAGAAAAAAGAGACAACCTGATAGGGGTCTTTGTTTAACATGTGTGAGGAGCACTTTTTGCATACAGATTGAAGACTGTAGGATAAAAGTTCATGAATAATGAAGAAAATAATTTTTCATGATCAGGTCACAGTGACCTTGACGGTTGACCTATTAACAATAAAATAAATACAAGTTGTTGCTGCAAATGGAAACTATTTGTAACGAGTTTAAAGATTAGAGGTATAATAGTACATAAATTATAGCACAGAAGTCCCATTTTCATGATCCGGTTACCGTGACCTTAATCTTTGACCTACTAACCCATAAAGCTATAGGGTTCCTCCTTTTACCCAGGGCAATGTGCCTATAACATTTCATGAGTGTTGTACTTCTGGAGTTATCACATATCAGAAATTTCTTTCACCCCTTTTGGGAATGGTACCGGTACCCATTCAATTTGGAAAAATCACAGGGTTTTGCCTTAATTTGGGAATTTTTTAATATCAAACAAAAGCAATATATTGTATTGTATGCTTAAATACATTGCAAACACATTACCATGTATACATTCTCTTGCCTCACCTAAAAGAATATAGTTCCCCACTTCTTCTCTTTAAATAAAGTTTCACTCGAAATATTTATAAAAAATATTTAAAAAAAAAATGTTTTTTTTGTTTGGGAGTTTTTTCACTCCAATTGGGAAAAAAACATACTTTTTGCATTGGGAATGGTACCGTTTTCTGTACCACATATATAAGGGGGAAAAAAACTGCATATGTATGTCCATATGAGGTCATAGTCACCTTCACCTTTGACCTAATGACCCCGATGGCAACAGGGTTTCTCCTCTCACCAATGGCAATGTCACGAGAGTGGATGTTATGATTTTAAAGTTATCACGCAGAATGGGTATTTCCATAATAGAAGGGCTTTTTTTTTTCCCTTATATAAGTGGTACCAAAAAAACGGTACCATTTCAAATGGCAAAAAGTTTTGTTTTTTCCCAATTGCAGTGAAAAAATTCCCAATCCAATTTTTTTTTTAAATATTTAGATGAAACTTTAAATACAAGAAGCAGAAAGTATATTCTTTGAGGTGAGGGTAATGAAATACTGCAAGAGAATGTATACATGTTAATGTGTTTTCAAAGTATTTAAGCATACAATATTGCTTTTGTTTGATAGTTAAAAATTCCTAATTTAAGGTAAACAATGCAAATTTTCCCAACTGAATGGATACCGGTACCATTCCCAAAAGCGTGAAAATATCGCTGGAATGGGGTTCCACTGAACACTTGCTATGCAGGTAACACAATAAGGTCATGGCAGTGTGGGTGTTATGATTTCAAAGTTATCATCTGAAATGTGCAATTATTTACTGGCAGACATCATACGGACGTACAGACTTCCGGACATACAACCCCATACTATACCATACCATACCAAAATATGTCCCGTTTTTTAATATAATATTTTTTATATAAAAAGTGCAACCTTAAGTGTCTTTTATGTCAGTTGGTAATATATCTGATAACTGTGTGTCAATTAATAGCAATTTCAATATGTTCAGGTACTGTATGAGACTAAATCTAAGAATGTTTCCAAATTAAATGCATAAATCATTGTAAAAATCAAGAATAAAATGTGTTTATGCTAAAAGCTTGAGTAAATATAACATTTTATATCTAATGCTGAATTTTACATCCTGAAACTAAACTGTTAAGGTATTTGTTGACTTTTGCATTTATAATAATTATTATACTTTTCACTCACAATGTAAGCCAACCCGTTTTACATTAATCTAGCAATGATGAGTATCAAATGGCATACAAAGGCAATCTACAACTATATAATTCCTTAAAGGTTAATGGTTAGAATTATTTATCAAAGGGAGTGATTACTGACCCGGAAGGCGTACTATTGCACGAAGCGGTACAAAAGGGTCTGTATCCCAAGGATAAATAGTTTTAATCCATTGACTTCTAATAACTCCAGTGTTACTGGTCCGATATGGCTGGTTTTCGAACTCGTCCAAGCTTTCATTGATATTAATAATCTGGTAAAGTTTGGTAAAGATCGGATGAAAAATGGAGGCACTAGAGTAAAAATCTAGCAATTTTCGTTAATTCAAAGGCAATAACTTTGGTGTTACTAGTCCGATCTGGCAGTTTTTCGAACTCATACGAGCTTTTATTGATATTAATAACCTGGTAAAGTTTGGTAAATATCGGATCAAAAATGAAGGTGCAAGAGTATTGACATCAAAAAGTTACATTTTTCAATAATTCAAGAGCAATAACTCCGATCTTGCTGTTTTTTGAACTCGTCTGAGCTTTCTTTGATATAATAATCTGGAAAAGTTTTGTACAGATCAAATGAAAAAATGGAGGCGCTAGAGTGTTGACAAGACAAAATATAGCAATTTTCATTAATTCAATGGCAATAACTTTTGTGTTACTGGCCCGATCTGGCTGTTTTTTGAACTCGTCCAAGCTTTCATTGATAATAATAATCTGGTAAAGTTTGGTAAAAAATCAGATTAAAAATGAAGGAGCTAGAGTGTTGACATCAAAAAGTTAACACGTTTTTCAATAATTCAAGGGCAATAACTCCGGTGTTATATGTCCGATCTCGCTGGTTTTCGAACTCGTCCAAGCTTTCATTGACATTAATAATCTGGTAAAGTTTGGTAAAGATCAGATGAAAAATGGAGGCGCTATAGTGTTGATAAGACAAAATATAGCAATTTTCGTTAATTCAAAGGCAATAAATCCGGTGTGACTGGTCCGATCTGGTTGGTTTTTGAACTCGTCCGAGCTTTCATCGATATTAATAATCTGGTAAAGTTTGTTAAAAATCAGATGAAAAATTAAGGTAAAAAATTTAACGGACGGACAGACTGGCCAGTAGAGCTAAAAATACCACTATGCAGATTGCAACAATAACAGTTCAGTGAGACATAAGGAATACCACTGTGCTGATCGCAAAAATAATAGTTTGGTGATACTTAAAAAAAATACAACTGTGCAGATTGCAAAAATAATAGTTTAGTAAGATGTAAAGAATACCACTGTGCACCTTGCAAAAATAATAGTTTGGTGAGATATAAAGAATTTTACTTGGCGGACCAAAACAAATAACAACTCATGATAGTCAGTATATATTTTAAGAGCTCTATATCAGTCTAACTGAATGACTGTTTGACTTCTGTCTAAATACAGAAATAAATTAATGATTTTTTCTTACTTTCATTTCATCATTGTCTAAGTACTTCATCTTAATATAGTCTTTAGCCTTCCCTCAATCCCTTTTTCTAAGAAATGTGATTATTCTCCAACTTGACGACTCCTTTGAACTTGTACACGTTTGTCTGCAAGTCTTAACTTCTTAGTTTTTTATCAATCATTTTCTATGAACCGTTATGTGCAACTGACAATTTTATGTCTGCATTTCTATTACGAAATAAACTAAACCTAATGTCTAATATTATCCTTAAATAATATTCAATTACATACCAGACACCACAGAGTAACTAAATTAAGAAAATGTCATAAAATGTCAGGGCTGAAGTATTTTAATGGTAAATAAAAAAATATGTTTTTGTAAGGAAATTCAAGGCTATTCAAGGATATTCGTGTACCTGTATATTTATTGGGAAACTAATTTGAAAGGCTTAATTCTTCTTAATTGCCTAACAGACTATGGCAATTGTCTCCGAGTTCTTCATATGACAGTCAATGAATGTGTCATTCAATTCTTTAAGGGGATTAAGATATAATGAAAAATTTAAATTTAAGAATTGAACGAATTTGACAGTGTGCCATCGCAAATACCCACGTTTCCTTCACACAGGCCACCCTAACCCCTCACCACACACACATACATACAGGAGAATAACATATTAGTATACACTGTAATCCCTTCATAAAAATGTTCGTTTGAGACATAATTAAAACAAGAGGTCAATGACCTTGAAGCTCTACTGATTGTTTTTGATTTCAGGAAGTAGTCGTTACAGACTTGTTTTTTGAAAATCTATTTTTAACCGTGGTGGCCATCTTGAATTTCCGGCCGACCTGAAATTTTGCTAGGATCAATTAGACATTAAGAGCAACATTCCTGTGAAGTTTCATGAAAATCAATCAAGTAGTTTCAGAGGAGTAGTCGCTACAAGTTTTCATTATATAACTCTATGTAAACAAAGATGGCCGCTGGCAGCCATGTTTAACGTCAAATCAAAACGATTTTCGACAAGGACCAACATCATGTCATACTGATCATTTTAGAAAAAGTCCCATATCAATATCTCTTATAGTTTTGAAGAAGTAGTCGCTACAAACTTATTTATTTTAAATCTATTTTTAGCTGCGACGCCCATCTTGAATTTCCGGCCGACCTGAATTTTTTCTAGGATCAACGAGACATCAAGAGCAACATTCCTGTGAAGTTTCATGAACATCCGTCAAGTAGTTTCAGAGGAGTAGTCGCTACAAGTTTTTACTATATAACTCTATGTAACCAAAGATGGCCACTGGCAGCCATGTTTAATGTCGAATCAAAATAATTTTCCACAAGGATCAACATCATGTCATGCTGATCATTTTAGAAAAAGTCCCATATCAATATCTCTTATAGTTTTGAAGAAGTAGTCGCTACAAACTTGTTTATTTTAAATCTATTTTTAGCTGTGAAGGCCATCTTGAATTTCCGGCCGACCTGAAATTTTTCTAGGATCAACGAGACATCAAGAGCAACATTCCTGTGAAGTTTCATGAACATCCGTCAAGTATTTTCAGAGAAGTAGTCTCTACAAGTTTTTACTATATAACTCTATGTAACCAAAGATGGCCACTGGCAGCCATGTTTAACGTCGAATCAAAATAATTTTCCACAAGGATCAACATCATGTCATGCTGATCATTTTAGAAAAAGTCCCATATAAATATCACTTATAGTTTTCAAGAAGCAGTCGCTACAAACATATTTTTTAAAAATCTATTTTTAGCTGTGACGGCCATCTTGAATTTCCGGCCGACCTGAAATTTTTCTAGGATCAATTAGACATCAAGAGCAACATTCCTGTAAAGTTTCATGACAATCCGCCAAGTAGTTTCAGAGTAGTAGTCGCTACAAGTTTTTACTATATAAATCTATGTAAACAAAGATGGGGCAGCCATGTTTAACGTTGAATCAAAACGATTTTTGACAAGGATCAACATCATGTCATGCTGATCATTTTAGAAAAAGTCCCATATCAATATCACTTATAGTTTTCAAGAAGTAGTCGCTACAAACTTGCATTTTAAAACTCTATTTTTAGCTTTGGGGGCAATCTTGGATTTCACATCAACATGAATTTTTGCTAGGATCAACTAGACTTTATGGGCAACATTTCTGTAAAGTTTCATGAATATCCATCTAGCAGTTTCAGAGGAGTTGTCGCTACAAGTTTTTACTATATAACTCTATGTAAACAAAGATGGCCGCTGGCAGCCATGTTTAACGTTGAATCAAAACAATTTTTGACAAGGACCAACATCATTTCATGCTGATCATTTTACAAAAAGTCCAATATCAATATCACTTATAGTTTTCAAGTAGTAGTCGCTACAAACTTGTATTTTGAAAATCTATTTTTAGCCATGGCAGCCATCTTGAATTTCCGGGCGACCTGAAATTTTGCTAGGATCAATTAGACATCAAGAGCAACATTCCTGTGAAGTTTCATGAAAATCCGTCAAGTAGTTTCAGAGGAGTAGTCGCTACAAGTTTTCATCATATAACTCTATGTAAACAAAGATGGCCACTGGCAGCCATGTTTAACGTCGAATCAAAATAATGTTTGACTCTTATAACCATCATGTCATGCTGATCATTTTACAAAAAGTCCCATATCAATATCACTTATAGTTTTCAAGATGTAGTCGCTACGAACTTCTTTTTTAAAAATCTATTTTTAGCTGTGGCGGCCATCTTGAATTTCCGGCCAACCTCAAATTTTTCTAGAATCAATAAGACATTAAGAACAATATTCCTATAAAGTTACATAAAAATCCGCCAAGTAGTTTCAGAGGAGTAGTCGCTACAAGTTTTTACTATATAACTCTATGTAAACAAAGATGGCCGCTGGCAGCCATGTTTAACTTCGAATCAAAACGATTTTTGAAAAGGACCAACATCATGCCATGCTGATCATTTTAGAAAAAGTCCCATATCAATATCACTTATAGTTTTCAAGATGTAGTCGCTACGAACTTCTTTTTTAAAAATCTATTTTTAGCTGTGGCGGCCATCTTGAATTTACGGCCAACCTCAAATTTTTCTAGAATCAATAAGACATTAAGAGCAATATTCCTATAAAGTTTCATGAAAATCCGCCAAGTAGTTTCAGAGGAGTAGTCGCTACAAGTTTTTACTATATAACTCTATGTAAACAAAGATGGCCGCTGGCAGCCATGTTTAACTTCGAATCAAAACGATTTTTGAAAAGGACCAACATCATGCCATGCTGATCATTTTAGAAAAAGTCCCATATCAATATCACTTATAGTTTTCAAGAAGTAGTCACTACAAACTTGTATTTTGAAAATTTATTTTTAGCCGTGGCGACCATCTTGAATTTCCGGCCAACCTGAAATTTTGTTAGGATCAATTAGACATCAAGAGCAACACTCCTGTGAAGTTTCATGAAAATCCGTTAAGTAGTTTCATGGGGGAGTATTTTATGACGGCCGCCCCTCGAATTCGTTCTTGTTAAACAATATAATCAACTGAGATCACAAATATACATATAATTTGTGCTTGAACAATACTGTATGAAAAGAGCACAAGGTCCAATGTACAATTATATATTTAACAACAAATGTCAATCTAACTTGGTGGTGGTCTGCCTCCACCACAAAAAATCTTACATGTGTTGAAAATGACGTAAAACACCAAACAAACAAACAAACGAAAAAACAAGCAAACAAACAATTGAATTGGGGTTTTAAGGCGCACCAACACATGAAAAGGTTATATGGCGCCTAAATGGCATGAACATGCCAGGCTCATCTTCCATGTACATCGAGATAAAATATGGAAAATGGGCCTAGAACCTTCTCACCCTGAACTGCAGAGTTGCTGCAAATTCTATCGTAGAAACTCCATTTACGCTGGAGCCACGTTATTGTTTTACCTAACTTGGCAATCTTCCCTTCTGTGCTGTTACCTTGTCGTGGTAGGGTTGCTTGTGTGTCTCAGTGATTCTTGGGAGCTATATCGGCAGGGGCTAAGCCCCTGGCAGGTCCAACCAAGCCGGCCAGGTCCCAGGATAGAGGCCAGACGAAAGACAGCACCTGGTCCTCCAGGTTGGGGGTTGGGCATGGGGCCAACAACCCCATCCTGTAGAAAAACTATACCGTTACAGAAACATTAACGAGAAACCAAAACCAAGCAAACGGCCCAGAAGTGGACTTGAGCCAACCAATTGGCAGTATGATTACTCCCGATGAAAGCCTTCAACCGGAAGTCAGGAGTATGACAGATAGTCTGCTCGGGCCAAAAACCATTATTCGTGTTGGAGCATGGAATGTTCGCACTATGTATGAAGTATCAAAATCAGCGCAAGTCATCAAAGAGATGAAGAGATATGGACTTGATATTCTAGGGATCAGTGAATGCCGATGGACAGGATCTGGACGGCAAGTGACATATGGCGGAAATGTTATCCTTTACTCCGGGCATGACAGCAAGCACATAAATGGAGTAGCCCTTATAGTCACCAAAGAGAAAGTAAACACTTTGCTAGAATGGGAACCACTTGGCGAGAGGATGATCAGAGCACGCTTCAACTCCAAGCACTGCAAACTGACCATAATACAGTGTTATGCACCAACTAATGAAGCAGAGGAAGAGGACAAAAATGACTGGTATGAGCAATTACAGCAGACAGTCTCCAAAGTCCCTCAACATGACATGCTCTTGATCATGGGTGATCTGAATGCCAAGGTCGGGGCTGACAATGCCGAGAGGGAAAGAGCTATGGGGCAACATGGCTGTGGCGTGATGAATGACAATGGTGAACGTCTTGCTGACTTTTGCCTTGACAATAACTGTGTGATTGGGGGTACCATCTTCCCACATAAAGACATTCATAAACTTACTTGGACATCACCCAACAATACCACCATCAACCAGATAGATCATATCATAATAAATGGGAAATGGCGTAGGTCCCTTCGAGATGTCCGAGTTTACCGTGGTGCCGATGTGAGCAGTGACCACTACCTTCTTATGGCCTCCATCAAACTCAAACTACGGAAAGCAGTCCATCAAAAGCAGCTCAGAAAACACCTAGATATTGTCAAGCTGAAATACCCTGAGATCGCCAAGGAATTCACCATCGAGCTAAGAAACCGGTTTGCTGTCCTGGCTGAGGAGGATAGCGATTTAAGCACTAACGCCAAATGGGAAGGCATCAAGAAGACCTTCCAAGAGACAGGTACCAGTGTCCTGGGCTATAGGAAGAGAAAGGAAAAACAGTGGATAACACCTGGCACCTGGCAGAAGATAGATGAACGTAAAGTGCTGAAAGCCAAGCTATTGTCCACAAAGTCACCAAGACTTCAAGAAAGAGCTCTGGAAGCATACAAAGCCAAGGACAAAGAGGTCAAGAGAAGTGCCAGGAATGACAAGAGGGCCTTTGCAGAGGAATTAGCAGGAGAAGCTGAGCATGCTGCCGCAAGAGGTGAGATGAGCGTTGTATACAAGATCACCAAGCAACTCACTGGTACAATGTCAAACCAGTCCATGCCTGTTAAAGACAAAAATGGCAACAACCTCACTACCGAACAAGAGAAAGCTGAGAGATGGGTACAACACTTCCATGAAGTACTAAATCGCCCAGAACCAGATAACCCTGTTGACCCCCTTGCAACAGATGATATACTTGATATCAATACCGGTCCCCCATCAGAGGAAGAAGTTAGGCTCTCTATCAAAGCCATGAAAAATGGAAAAGCTGCTGGAGTCGATTCCATCCATGCTGAGATGCTGAAGGCTGATATTGACACCTCAAGCAAGGTTCTCACAGACCTCTTTAGAAATATCTGGCAAAATGAGACCATCCCCGATGATTGGAACAAAGGCCTTATTGTGAAGCTTCCCAAGAAGGGCAACCTCCAGAATTGTGACAACTGGCGTGGCATCACACTGCTCTCAGTCCCATCCAAAGTCTTCTGTAGAGTTCTTCTACGCAGAATTGATAAAGAAATTGATCGCAAACTTAGACAAGAACAAGCAGGATTCAGGAGAGGAAGAGGATGCACAGACCAAATCTTTACACTAAGAAACATCATAGAGCAGTGCATCGAATGGACCACCCCTCTGTACATCAACTTCATAGACTTCAAGAAAGCATTCGACAGCGTACACCGAGATACCCTATGGAAAATCATGTCATCCTATGGAGTTCCACTGAAAATGGTTGCGCTGATGAAGCTGTTCTACAGGAAGTTTGAATGCAGCGTCATTGTAGACGGACAACTGTCAGAATGGTTCCCTGTGAAGTCTGGTGTGCGGCAGGGCTGTATCATCTCCCCGATCCTCTTCCTGGTCACCACCGACTGGATCATGCGAAAAACAACAGCAGATAAACCCAGAGGCATCCAGTGGACCCCCTTCTCCCAGCTCGAAGACCTCGACTTTGCCGATGACCTTGCTGTAGTCTCTACAAAATTCAACCATCTTCAAGAAAAGACCAACAGGCTGAATAGCTTTGCAATGCAGGTGGGCCTTAACACCAACCCGTCAAAGACCAAAGTTATGTGCATTAACACCAACCCTACTGAAACAATCACAGTCAACAATGAGCCACTTGAATATGTCCAAAATTTTACGTATCTCGGAAGCCTCATCAGTAAAGACAATGCCGCACAAAAAGATATACAAGCAAGGCTTGGAAAAGCCAGAGGAGCATTTGGCAGATTAAAGACAATCTGGAAATCTAGGCAGTACAGCACCAATACAAAGTTACGACTATACAACAGCTTTGTCAAACCAGTCCTGCTGTATAGCTCAGAATGCTGGCGAGTTACCAAGGGCGACATGAAGAAGATTAGCGTCTTCCACAATGGTTGCCTGAGGAGGATATGCAGAATATTCTGGCCCATGAAAATCACCAATGAAGAACTGTACAAGAGGACAAAGAGCCAAAACGTGGTCACTGAGATCAAACGCCGCCGCATCCGTTGGCTTGGACACGTTCTTAGAATGGACCAGGACCGTATCCCAAAGACTGCATTGAGATGGACACCACCAGGCAGAAGAAAACAAGGACGCCCTAAAATAACATGGAGACGCACTATACTAACTGAGCTGATGGAGATAGGTTTGACATGGGGCGAGGCGCAACATGCTGCAAGCGACCGAGCCAAGTGGAGGCAAATCGTTGATGCCTTATGTCCCATCAGGGACGAAGAGGATTAAGTAAGTAAGTAACTTGGCAATATGTTTTAAGGCAATTACAAAATGAAGCTGAAGAAAATGCCTATGATACGTTTATCTTTGTCAAGGCAAATGTATGTGATGTATTTTATGTGAGTTCTTAACATCATTCCAACAATACAAAGAAATTACACCGATGTCACACATTTTCTCTAATAATATTCAATATTGAAGCAGATAAGGCCTAAAAAAAAAAGTGTGTGGTTCGGGTCACCCGACCCTACCTACGAATACCTGCCGACCCTGACGTTTTTTTGGTCCATTTCAAAATTTTTTTTTTTTTTTTAGGCCTAAGAGCTGAGGTGGTATTAACATGTTATTAACTCTTAGCTGCTAAGGGCGACAACAGCAGCCTTTGCAGCCAGTGTAAACCCAGATCAGCCTGCGAGTAACTGTCTGGCTGCTCATCAGTCATTTTACCAAAACACCCCTTTGTAACATAAATGGAATAGTCCAAATTCAAAGAAAGGACAGTCCATTATATTCATAGCGTGGTTAATATGCACATGAATGATTTGTTACATGAACAAACAGAACAAGTAGCATCAATGCTTCTAAGTAACTAGAAGGCCACAGGACCTTATGATGCAGTAGTCCAGAAATTTAATATGACCAAGATAAATGTCAATACCATGTTATTCTTTCTTACACACTTAATATTTTATTTCATTAATGTCATTAACACTGGGAGACACATGTCCTAGCGGAGAGAAGACGTGACCTATATTTCGTCAAAAGTAGAAAGTACTGACTATGTGTCCGGTCCGTGAGAGAACGTATCCCGTTGATAATTATAGAAGCGAAAAACAGAGGACATCGACTAGTTAAAATTTCACGGTTAAATAATAATTCATTATGAGTTACATAAAATAAAATTATATAATTGTTCGTGCAAAAGAAAAACATGTGGTGCGAAATACTTTAGATTTTGACTAGAGTTATGTCCCTTTATTGAAATTAATTATTTTCAAATAAAATAAAGCACTTACCGTATATAACCTCATTAGGGTTTACCTTTCACTATAACAGCATGGAAAGGTTCTTGCTTTAAAAATAATTTTGGGTGAAACTAAAGCAAGACTGGCAGGTATCCCTTTAAACTGTTATGATAGGACATTTTTAGTTCAAATTTGTATTCATGCTTAAAAAACAAAAACATTCTATGCAACAAGAGCACCGCCTATATGCAACAAGAGCACCGCCTAGCAGTTTCATTGTTGTAGATCTAGTACTTTGAAAGTTATTAGCCACAATCACATGTATAGGACAAGGTTAAGTTCCAAGTTGAACTTCAATCAACGAATGGTGTTTTACGGCATGTTGACACATAAACAGGTCATATTGTGCACAAAAACTGTTGAAAGATGAAGAAATGAAGTAGTAATTAAAGTTGACCTTTACCAAAGGGAAATAATTGAACTATATGACTCATGGGATCAATGCTGAAGATGTGTGCACAGTTTCAATGTTGTTTACCTTATACTTTGAAAGTTATTGGCAACTTTTAAGTTCCAGGTTAAACCTTTTCAAGGGGAAATAATTCAAAACGTATGAATCAGAGAGTTATGGGCCTTTGTAAGATGTATTATCTGGATCATGATGAAAATGTGTACAAAGTTTCATCATTGTTTACCTTATACTTTGAAAGTTATTGGCAACTTTAAGTTCCCGGTTAAACCTTTTGAAGGGGAAATAATTCAAAACTAACGAATCAGAGAGTTAGGGGCCTTTATAAGATGTATTATCTGGATCATGATGAAAATGTGTTCAAAGTTTCATTGTTGTTTACCTTATACTTTGAAAGTTATTGGCAACTGTATCAGGTTAAACCTTTTCAAGGGACAATAATTCAAAACGTATGAATTATGGGCCTTTGTAAGATGTATTATCATCATGATGAAAATGTGTACAAAGTTTCATTGCTGTATACCTTATACTTTGAAAGTTACTGGCAAGGTTAAGTTCCAGGTTTAACCTTTTTCCAAAGAAGATAAATTCAAACAAGAGGGCCAAAATGATCCCGAATCGCTCACCCGATGGTCTTTGCAAAGATGAAAAAATTGCCAAACAATCTTATAATTTCATAACAGAATTAGATCATGCAGTCCCAAAATTCCCGTGCCCGCCTTAAAGCATTAAGCCCAGTCAGTGTATATATGGTTACAGAGTGGGAATCTCAACAGATTTCAAGTTATGACCCAGACGCTATGTCCCCAAGGATGGGAACAGACCAGAGGCCGATGCTGTTTGGATAGATGTATCTGTCTGTTCACACTCTTTAGGTGTATAACTTTTGTTTCAGAGAAGAAAATCTTTTAAGGTTTTCCTTACACAAGTCTATGTAAAACATGTTACATTTGAACAAAATTGATAAAGCACCATAAGCGTTAGGTAATATAGCAAATGCAAAATATTAAACCTCTGGCTCTTGTAGTTTCAGAGAAGATTTTTTAAGTTTTTCCCTATATAAACTTGCAGCCATTTTTGACCCTGGGGACTTCATTTGTATAACTTTCATAGTCTAGAGGTTGGCGATCATTAATAAAGAACAAGAGCTGTCAGAGAACAGCGCAGCTCGACTATTCAATTTTTCAGAGAATAATAAATTATATAGCCAGTATATACCATCAGAAAACAAGGCTAAAACAAGGTGGGGGTGGAATTTGTGGGGGTGTGGGGGAGGGGTGTGGGGATGTTGGCAGCGTGGGTATAGAAACTCGGGCCAATATAAAATTTTAAAGAAATTTATGGCCTCATTTCAGTTTTTTTATTGATATTTCATCTGTGTATCTGAATTTATAAATGGTTTTTATATGTAAATGATTGCATTCAAATTTAAATTTTAATATCTAAATAATGGATTAGATAAAATGAAAAAAAACACATTCTGGTTCTGGTGCTGGTGATGATGGGGTGGTGGGATGATTGGGGGGTGGGGCTGAAACATATTGATAAATTAATAAAACAGAGATATGTAAACAATATAGTAGGGCAAAAACGGAAGTTTGATGCAATTAGCCGACATTATATTAGGGCAGAAAACGAAGTTAGCAAACAATATAGTAGGGCAAAAACGGAAGTTTGATTCAATTAGCCAACATTTTATTAGGGCAGAAAACGGAAGTTTGATGCAGTCAGCCAACAATATATTAGGGCAGAAAACGGAAGTTTGATGCAGTTACCGACAGTATATTAGGGCAGAAAACGGAAGTTTGATGCAGTTAGCCAACAAAGTTTATGAAGAGCAGACGACACACAATTTACTATGTACATGTACACTTTGATATATTATTATATCTAAGGTGACTAATGTCTTGGGCATTACAGAAACTTAAAACTTTGCAATAACAAATATAACGGGCAATAACTCCTCTAATTTTTATTGGCCTAACTTCCCTTGCTTCAAATACAACATTATTTGCTAGTGCAAACCAAGTGCCAAGTTTGGTGTAGGTAGCTATAAAATATGTTAATATGTTTTGAGGAGTAGGTGACACAAGTTTGGAACAGACCAACACAGACTGAAGGAAGTACGGATACAATGCCGTTTCTATGTACCCCACTTTTGCAAAGGTGGGGGATAAAATCATTTGCGGATGTTTCAAGTTTGTGAGGCCCAAAGGGCGATATCAGATGTTCCTGGTACCTTTAAACTACCTAAATGATTTTAATACTGAAATATCAAAATATAGAATTCATCCTCAAACAGTGTTTACATTTTGCTTTTTACGAAAGGTTGTTGAAATAAATTCGGTAAAATAATTTTAAAACAGTCATTCTGAATTACTACTGGCATGGCAACGGACTGACTGAGTAATTTCCTATTCCAGAAATGTTAATATGAAGAAAGATTATTTGCTATCTCTAAGAATTTCAACTTTTTCTTTCAATATAATGAAAGGAAAAAGAAACGTGACAAGGGAATTTCCATTATATTTGTAATTACAATATGCTGCTGTTAATCAAACGGTACATGGCTACGTAAGATCTTTCCTTTTGGAAAAAAGACTAAAACAACACGTAACACAGCAAATAGTATTCCTGCAAAGTTTCATTATTGACAGAGTATGCGTTTGGCGCAAACTTAAGATGCAAAATTTTGCAAACTCTTTACGTTAAATATAGTACTGAACTGGCTCAATTTTTCAAAGAGGAACTTCAACATTTATGAATTTCTTGTTACATGTACTGTGATGAAAACGTCTATGACATCACAGTTGTGTCCTTTCTCTAATTGAATGCAATTTTTTTTTACAAAACATCTTCAGATTTCCTTGGAATATATATGGAATTAAGTGTGCAGTCTATACAATTTATAGCGGAAATTCCCGTGTCGCATTTCTTTTTCCTTTCAGTATATATCATACCTGGTCTGATACATAAAACCATATTGGTAAAACAATATAAAGATTGCTGTCTATTTAATTTTCCTAATCTCGAAAAAATACAATTTCTCTTTATGTACCTCAGTATAGACAATATGAGCTCCATACTGTAGAGACAGTAGTCGGGTGGGCAGGGTACCAACCCTAACCATGGGTGCCAGCACAACCTTATTCCTGTACTCTAGCCTTGCTGTTGTTGTTGCCATTCTGAAAACAAAATGGAGATTTGATAAACACACAATGCCCATCAAAAGTTTAATTATAAATATCTAACTAATTCAGCTTACACTTTGCATTCAGTACACAGTTCCAATCTGTCAGTCAAACTTTCATATCGAACAATCAAACTGAATTGGGTTTTACGGTGCACCAACACATGGAAGGTTATATGGCGCCTAAAGGAATGAACATGCCAGGCTCATCCTCCATTTACAGCAAGATATAATATGGAGAATGGGCCTAGAACCTTCCAACCTGCAGAACTGAAATATTCCTGCAAACTCTATAGTAGACTCTTCATTTACGACGGAGCCACGTTTTCACGTTTGAATACGCAGTGTCATGATGAAGACCTTGAATGAGCATGATATAAAATGACAAAATTAACATGAAGATAATTACCGACCAAAGATTTTAGCAAACAAGAGGGCCATGATGGCCCTAAATCGCTCACCTGAGGGCAGTCATGTTTTGAGTAATCTTTGTCGAGTGTCACTCAAACATCAAATCAACATGACTGTAGCTTTTTTCAATAAAGATATAAGAAAAGATCCCCTCAAACTGGCAGCCATGTTTTTTTTATCGAATCAACATGCTTTACATTATTTTTAATCACACAAAGACACCCTTAACTTGTTAAGCACTATATGCTCAGGTGAGCTAAAACTCAACAAGGTGTCAGTTTCAGCTCAGTTTTAAGCACTGTAGGCAAAGATTTTATAGCATCAACAAAACTTCGATAAAAGTTTCCATATAGTTAAATAGGGAAACTGCCCACCCACTGGCGGCTATATGTTTTGAACAATCTTGGTAGAGGGTCACCCAAACATCATTTCTGTGAAATTATTCTGAAATCGAGCCAATAGTTTTAGAGAAGTTTTTTAAAGTTTTCTTCCGGGCTTGTCAGATTTTTCAATGCCGCTATCCCGCATTCACTAAATTACTTATTCACCAATAAAGTAAACAAATGGGGAAAAGTGCAAACGGTATGTGAATAGAACCAGAGATCCCATCAATTACAGGGCCAGTGTTCTATCAACAGAGCTAACGGAGCTGCCAGGTACCAAAATTATCACCAAGTTTGTATTTTCACAGCAAAAAGTCAAGAACTGTGAAACCGTTATGAATATTCAGTATACATGTACAACTATATGTGTATGTATATAAGGAGCACCAAACATTTCATTTTATTTTTTCTTCGCTCGTCTAGAATTAGACCTGGTTTCAATTGAAATACTGACCTCTCTTCAATTGAACTGAATTTCTCTTCAACAGAATTAGACTGAGGTTCAATTCAGTTGCAACTGAAGAGGTCTAATTCAATTGAAGAGATTCAATTCGGCTGAAGAGAGGTAAAACACCAATACTGAATTACTCAATAAGACCTCTCTTCAACTGAATTACAAACCTCTCATTAACTGAACTGAACCTCTCTACAATTTGAATTAGATCTACTGTGCATTTCAGGGTGCCTAGACGTTGAATATGAATCGAGATTGTTTTTTATTACTTTCTATATGTTTTCATACTTGATATGGTTAGATTGGCCATCCATTATGCTTCACAAAGCCTAAAATTCATTTTGACAGGCTTGTTTACATTGTTAAAATAAATTAACATGGCAGCTTTATTTTTAGAAATTGTCGTCTGCGCATGTCTGTTTCAAGGGTTCGGATGTACCACATAAAACGTAGGCAATGCAGGGTGGTTTTGTTGGTCAATGTTCAGCATCTCCAGCAATCGAGCATACTTTACTTTTATTTTGGAATGAAAACCATTATAAGTAGCGTCTTCGTGGCCGAATGGTTGACGACGTTGCGTTGTAAACCTTCACCTCTCACCGCTGCAGGTTCGAATCCCACTAGGAGCTCGACTTTTAAGTGAGGAAGTGCCGATTCTTACAGATGGTGGGAGGTGTACAGTACTGGTTCTACCCAGGAAAAGTGGGTGGTCTGCCTCCACCACAAAAAATTGACCGTCATATATATGCAGTATACTATCTACCTATCTTTTATTTGCTAGATATAATTTTGTTTGTATGGTGTTTTTCGTCATTTTCAACACATGCAAGTTTATATAAAATTACAATTTTATTGTTTATTAAAGTGTCACATATAAAATTACATATATACATACATCACAGTTCAATTTAAATGCTTTTATATCCAGCCGTATACACGACTTATGAGACACTGAAACAACATTATGTACACATAATTTTCACTTTAAGAATGATTACCCTTATCAGCATCATTTATATTTTGTTATTTACACCACTATTCATAATTTTGACAGAACATCATCAAAAAACTGACCAATCAGTGACCAGAAATAAAACATACTAATACATTCTGGTAGGTGATAAACTCAGTCTTTATCCTTGATGTTCAACCAAGTTTACTCTTAAAATTAAGGATCTACAGTGTGATTCTTTTAAAACCCTGCATATTTCATGCACATTCATGAAACTTGATTCAATATATGTATCTTTTAAAATCAAAATCTTGAAAATTATCGTCATTTTACTCTGTCAAAGGTTTTTATTTTACTATAGAACCTAAGGATAAAAACCGAGTAACGCGAATTTTATCACTAACTGAAAATAAAATAAAATCTCAACATCTCTGCAATGAAAAATTAAGAATTGGTCAACTGATTTTTTTAAGTCACCCTGCCCTAGAAAAATGGGATGTTCCGTAGTTGCCATTTTGGTTCTCGGATGTCAATAAAATTACATGTAAACATGGGGGTCAAAATGAATGTTTGGCTTTGCGAATATCTACAGTAAGATTGCAAACAGATCCAGGAGCATCTATTTTCATTCTATCTAACCATAACAAGTATGAAAACACTAATACTGTAGCTCTTGAGTTATATCTCTCTTCAACTGAATTGAAACTCTCTTCCACTGAATTAGGCTGATGGGGTCATTGTCGTACCGGGTTCTACAGAAAGGCACCCGGGGTACATTAATGTATACAGAAACGTACCTGAAAATCATCGAAATCCAGAAAGGCCCCCAAATATACATAAATGTACCCGAGACAAAATGCAATGTCGTAAAACGCGGCCGTAACGCGTTCTGTTACTTCATGGAAACGAAACTTTCATTGTTTACATAGTTTAATCGAATCACTTTTTAAAAGCCGCTAGCAGTTGCCTCCGCCTTAAAGGAATGCAGATGGTCTAAACATTTGACCAACTCTTCTTGAATGACGAGCTGCATATTTGTTTACTTTTTTGCGCGGGGTTTGATGATTTACAACTTACAGTTTTACGACAATACGTTCTGTATTTTATTATATACTATGGCAGCCTTAATATGTTTTAAGAACAATAGCGCAATAGTTAATGATAAACAATATTGTTTAAGCAGTTGTTTTATCTAGTTCTAAATTAGAATTACATGAAAAAAAAATAAAATAAAATATCCCTACAAATTACATGGCGAAATACTAAAATCCACTGACAATGCAAAATACTTAGGAGTTACTATCAACCAAAACTTAGACTGGACACCTCACATAAATAACATCACTAACAAAGGCAGTACCACACTTAATTTTATCAAAAGAAATGTTAAAGTCAGAAATCGCAAAATTAAAGAAATAGCATGTATAGTCAGACCCCGTCAGACCCCAAGTAGAATACTCTTCCTCAGTGTGGCATCCATGGTAAAAAGAACTCCCCCAAAAAATAGAAGAAAAATGACCTCCTTAACAAATTTGTACAAAATTCAAAATAACCTTCTGTGTGCAGATCTTCATCATCTCTTACCATCTCGAAACCTGAACTTTGTCATTCTATTTTCTAGCACTAATTACCACTAAAACTCCTTCTTCCCACGCATAATACGATACTGGAATGAACTACCACTAAATACAAAAGAGAGCTCTAGCCTTGACATGTTCAAACCTAGGCTTCCAACACCACTTTTTCCATAGATACAGTGTTTTTATTGTTTTTATATTTTTAAACCTTAATTGTCTTATTTGTTACCCTGACCCTATTATCTTCAATTTGAAGGATGGGAGTATTTTGCAGATTCAGATATTCAGGTTTCAATACCGCCAATGAGATCTTGTTTGTCTTGGTATGTTTCTGTATATTTGGGGGTCGTTCTGGAATTCAGATTCTCGGGTACGTTTCTGCAAACATAAATGTACCCCGAGACGGTGCATAGAATTACCGGAATCCACCTATTTACCGGAATCTACCTGAATTACTGGAATCTACTTTTTATAATTGATATATTATAAAATATTGATAGAATACATTAGTTACAGTATTAGAAGACTAAAGATAATGTACTAATAATGATATATACTTTATAAAATATGTTGGTTTTTTTATATATTTATTAGTTTTTTTTCGTATTTTATGAATATTGCTAACAAATAAATTGCTATAAAATTTCATTTACGGATGATGATGTTGTTTGCATTAGTTTTTGACCTCTTTTACATGTGTCATAATAATAAATTCAGTATAATTTTATTGATATTGTTAAAAGGGCCTTGGTTATTGACAATTTTGAGATGTTCTTTCGAACAATATTGTTTGGCCCTTAAAAGGGCCTTTATAATGCTTGGATAATAAACATCTATGAATGACAGATGTCAAGATTCTCATGCCACCTTCTTTGGCTCCAGGATGAACCAAGTATGCGTCATAATGGCGAGGGAACTTCAGCTTCTTCATGACACTGATGAAGTCTTCCTGCAACATAACCCGCAGCCTCTTATTAATACTTCGTCGCACTTGATTGAAATGTGCGACAGTTGTGTTTCTGACATTTCCTCGCTCGGCAATACAGCCGACAAACACCCGTTTCACGCCAGCAGCCTTCAATCTAAGGACTATGTCAATAATCCTATAGATCGACCTTATTAACTCCAAATTGTCTAAGCTATTTAATGCCGTTTTTAATATTGCCTTGTGTCCATTTAATACTTAGTTATTTCCCCGATTATATAACAACCGCTTAGAGCATATTGTTGATACACGCAATATACATCGTTTCATGTTCACGCCTTTGTGCACATGTCAAAAACCTATTTCACTCTTATAAGACTAAATATTTATTGCGGAAAATAAGTGACGTGCTAAACGCGATTGATGTAATACACATGTTCTCAATTCGTAAGACTTGAATTTTGGTCTATTATATATCTTAAAGGGACACACGGCAATCTTGATTTTTTAAAAACTCACGGTGTCCCGTTAGTTTTTCTCTTCACTTACATTTGTTCAATCATTTATAGTAATTGTTAGAATAGTTCAAAGCAAATTATTTTTATATATTACTAACTTTTTATAATAGTGCATCAATAATATGTTTAAAAATTCAGTGAAATTTTGAAGAAAACTGAAATCTCAGTTTTTTATTTATTCATATGCAAGCAGTTTTAAAGTCAAAATGACGCAGGATATCTAAACTGAGGAGCAAATTTTAATGTTTGAATAAAACTGAAGATTGCCATGTGTCCCTTTAAAATATGTATAGCGGAAAAATATTTATTACGGTAATAATATTATTTAATTACATTTAACAGTGATTTACGCCTTATATATTACTTAATTAACTATACATTTACGCCAGTTTAGATCATAAATAGTGGATTCCGGTAATTAAAATGTCGATTCCGGTAATTGTATTGGTGGATTCCGGTAATCTCTTTCCAACTGAATTAGGCCTTTCTTCAAATAACTGGCGATCAATTGAATTAGACCTCTATTCAAATAAATGAATTTGAAGAGACTTTTGAAGAATTGAAGAGAGGTTCAATTAATTGAGTTTATCAACTTTATGTTAATTTGGCGTTCCATAGTTTACTCATCAGCAGATCCAAAAAAATAATGTTACTTGTTTCTATGATTCTTTCTTCGATTAGTTGCTATATTCACACAAGTACGGACATAATACAATGTTGAAATAAAACGAGTTGTGTCAGCCTATGGGCGCAGACATCTTGTTTTTAATCTCTTCATTTCGAATATCCTGTCTCGTCAATCAACAACGGTTAATATCGACAATATCCGAATGGTAAACAGTTTATTTCAGGTGACCGGTAAAAGACGGTTAATTTGCCGGGACTTGCCGGTTTCGGGTAGGAGGTGTTAAATGTAAAATTACTTTTTGTAATCAAAACATTATATTTAGATTCTGGAAACTAATTTGGTGTGTTGGCATATGATTAAATAAAGGATATTGATAAAAATATTTTTAAAAAATCATGTTTTTGATGTTTGTATTGGTGTATTTGCATGAAATTGAAAACGCCGGGCTCCATTTTAGAAACGCCGGGCTTGTCTTTAAACCATTATTACAAACGAATTATCAAATTCTAATTGTATTTTTCACATTGGTTATGTAAAATGACTCATTCTAAATATGATTTTAAGAAAAACACGTTATTATTTTATAAATAAGGGTACCAAAATGTGTATATGTAGACTATGTACCCTGCAGTTGGAAATTTCTTTAACCTCTAAACGCCAGGCTCGTCTTTAAATCATTACTACAAACGTATTATATATATATAAAAAGAATGTATGTTTTACATTGGTTATGTAAATAAAACCATTTTAAATATGACTATTAAAAAAGTATATTTTTTAAAACAGAAATTGATAATTTTTGAGTTTTTGATGCTGCAATATCAGCAATTTGACTTCTGAAAATATTTTAAATTCAAAGTATTAGACGTTTTATAGAAGGCAAAAGTGTTTGTGATCTATATATCAATTAATTGTGTATATAATATGGACCTTACATTTATGCTAAGTGTTTTCTGTGTTTAACCAACAATGGCTCTTATACTTGGATATAGTCAGGCTAGATACTTTGATATGTATTATGGGGGTTCTGGCTCAAATATCTTATTTCACTCGAGATTTGATCCAAAACACCCCAAAATACATATATATAAAAACGCTTACCGCAAGTTGCTGAAATAAGCTGAGCCAGAGTTATATTTTAAGATTTTTTAATAAAAGTTGATTTGTTATCAAAAGTACACCCAAATCAACGAATAAACACGAAATCAACAAAATATGATTTTCTTTTAGAAAATCATATAGATTGAAATACAAAGGTGGTGGATCATACTCAAACACATTACTAAAACAATAAATTACACACTTTTTATACTTTTTTGTATGGTTGCCATTGCTTCCTTTCTTCCCTGCTCCACTAGTTCTTTTTTTTAACTTCACTAATTTCAAGTTTTTTTTGTTTGGTGTCCTGTTTCAAACTATAATATTTATCCAACTCATCCAAAATCAACTTATATTGCCTATTGATGCTGCCTTGTTGGTTAGAGACTAGATCATGGCGGGGATTTCTTTATTTACACTGTCCTGTTTTAATGGGATGACGGTAGGGTAAGTGTGAGGTTTGGTGCACCCTAGAACCGGTTTAAACCCCCAGTGGCCTTTGTTGCCACTGACCGTTCCAAGGCGGTAGCCCTATTGTCCACCCTTTTGTGTTTCTGATGTCGTTTGCTTTTTTTATTACTTTTGCCTGCTCGTTTGTCTGTTTGCGTGTTTGTTTTTGTGTTTTGTGGTTGACTGTCGTCCTTGAATGCTGCTTTCCCTGTCCGATATTTTTATCTTTCTTTACATGCACAATAGTGTTGTTTGTGCCGTGTGGCGACCGTAAAAAGTCTCCCCGTACATTCAATCAATATTGTTATTTTTACATCCTACAGGGATTGTATGACATTCATTGATCCAGTTTTTCCTTAAACACGTGTATTTCATATACCGCGTTGAAGGTTTTGTGCTCATCGACGTTTTGGCCCATTTTATTAGGGGTTTCCTTAAATTTCCTCATTATCTTGTATTAGACACTGACGTGAGTTTTGGACCTCTTTTAACAGTCCGTAAGTTTACTAATATTATTTCTTATGGATCTTTCATACGATTCTATTTCGTATCTCTAATAAATACTTATTGGCCCTTATTTCGCTTTTCACAGAATGGTATTACTCTTCATAAAAACAATTATGAGTCTTTTAGTTAAAACTTTAAAAATAAATCTTTCACCTCTTCGGTTACACTCTGCGTCATCAATACAAATTCCACAAAATAACTCTTCATTTCTTAGAACTAAACCATATGTACGCCTTACAACTTTAAATCTTCATTCGGCAACCTCGTTTCAAGTTCCTTCTAATAATATTACTAGGATTTTTAATAATGGCTCAAAAGTTTCCGTAACTC
The DNA here is from genome assembly GCA_037043455.1 of Cyrtodaria siliqua. NCBI lineage: Eukaryota > Metazoa > Mollusca > Bivalvia > Adapedonta > Hiatellidae > Cyrtodaria > Cyrtodaria siliqua. The sequence continues at coordinate 26,940 of JAWPHD010006681.1, read as the reverse complement.
CTCTAGGATCACCTGTTTTGAGGAAATGCCATATACAGTCTCCTTTCAGAAATCATTTAGTTCATTCAAGACGCAGGGTGTTTCCCTCTATTTATAAGTGCAATGCTAAGAGGTGCAGTTGTTGCAATTATTTATCGTGCAAGTCCACCATTAAATCAGCTGTTAATGGTAGATTGTTTAATGTATGTCTAGCTTCAAATGTTGATTGACGTACTACTCACGTCATTTATGTTCTGACTTGAAATGCACCACGTTGCGGTATACAATATGTTGGACAAACAGGTCGAACCTTAAAAGTTCGATTTCGTGAACACAAATATAATGCAAGTAATCCTAAAAAGTTGAAAAAAATACTTGTACCAACACTTTTGTCAGTCAGGTCATAATTTTAATTACGTAAGTTAACTGTTCAACCGGTTGAATATATTTTTTTTTTGATAATGATGCTACTAAAAGCTTCAAAATAACAGCTAGACATATTGCAGAACTTAAGTGGATAAAAAAAAATTACAGACACCTTATCCACTCGGCCTTAATGACAATAGTTATCAAGAAGGAAATATTTCTAAAGATCCTAATATTGACATTTTTTCTATATTTTCTATTCGAAAGCGTAAATCTAGGGCTCATGGTCTTAGGCCTAATGGTAACATCAAACGTAAATCGCGTGTAATTATTTCTGTCGCTGATTTACATACTATTTTTAAACAGATCCCTTGTATAACACTGCTTCCATAGTTCAAAGCTACACACAACATGTTCTCCGACCCCATTTTGACAAGGAGTCTGATCACGTCAGGCATTTTCTAAAACTACTATATATTAATAAAGGTATTGATTTCATTGGCATGCCTAGTATTTTTCGGGATACTCATGTAGTTGATTCTATACCAAAATATTTCAAAAATTCCGAAAGTCCTGTAATTTGTTATAAGTATAAAAAGCCTATTAGAAATATTATTTTCAACTACAACAAAATAGTTTCTGACCTTGATATAGTACATAATACTCCTAAGGAATGTGAATGTAACACATCAACATTTTCCTATGCTCCAGCAGGTCATGTCATCACTGGTAATTTTGATATTGTTGATAAACGTATTCGGCATTTGTTTTCGAAAGGTCCTAAATATAGATTACCTTCAACTATTGATTTTAATGCCAGTCGTGCCCAGATCGCCCACTCCATTGAAGATTTTAGTATAAAATGGTGTCGTAGAGAACATGCGGACCCAAACTCGCTTTCTACTTGGAAACAGTCAATTCTTAAAATTATAGATACACGTATTAACTTTTATAATGCTAACCCCTCTTTACTACCTCCGAGACCTAGGTTTTCCTTTCGTAATTTAAAATCGGGAATTCAGGAATTTCATAATAAATTTGTTTTAGTTCCTGCAGATAAAGCAGCTAATAATGTAATTATTGTTTGACGCCTACATTACGTCAATGTTTTATCTCTGGAACTCGGCAGCACCAATTCGTATACTCCAGTTAATTCTACTGAGGATGATATTGTTTCCGCACATATCACTCGGTGCACTACTTTCAAGGCTGGTGTAAACGATAAGCAAAATAAACTGCCTACCATGTACTGGATTCCTAAATTACATAAAAATCCGTATAAGGCTCGTTTTATTTCTAATTCTAGTGCCTGCACCACAACAAACATCTCCAAACTTTTAACTTATTGTCTTACTGCCGTTAAAGATCACGTTAATCTATATTGTGATAAAACTTATGAAAACTCTGGGATAAATTTATTTTGGTCTATAAAAAAATCAGGAGACGTTCTCGATAAAATTTTCAATAAAGGTCAAGTTTCATCAATAAGTACTTATGACTTCTCTACACTATATACAACCTTACCACATCATCTTATTAAAGACAAGCTAATTTCGCTTATTCTAAAAACATTCGCTAGAGAAAATACTACATTTTTGGCATGTAATAATATTAAAGCGTTTTTTACTAACGGCAGTTTAGACAATTATACTATGTGGACTTGCTATGAAGTTTGTGAAGCACTCATCTTCCTATTAGATAATATTTTCGTCAGGTATGGTACCACCGTTTATAGACAAATTGTTGGTATCCCTATGGGTACGAACTGTGCACCATTTGTCGCAGATTTGTTTTTATTTTGCTATGAAAGGGATTTCATGTTGAGTCTTTCACCAGATACCCAGCCAGATGTTATTGAAGCTTTTAATGACACCTCTCGGTATCTGGATGACATACTGAACATTGACAACCCTTTCTTTCCAACTATGGTTGATAATATTTATCCTAAAGAACTTCAGCTTAATAAAGCTAATATATCTGATAATAACGCTTCTTTTCATGATATAGATCTCTCGATTGAAAATGGTGAAATAATTAGCAAAATCTATGACAAGAGAGATGATTTTAATTTTGACATTGTTAATTACCCCCACTTGGATGGGGATGTTCCCCGAGCAACTTCTTATGGGGTGTATGTGTCTCAACTTATTCGTTTTTCAAGAGCTTGTAGTCGAGTTGAGGACTTTAATATTCGTAATCTTTGTATAACTAAAAAGCTACTCAATCAGGGTTACCGTTACCATAAACTTCGTAAAACCTTTGCAAAATTTTAATATCGTAACCCTGATCTTCTTTCCAAATATAAAAGTAATTTCAGGACTCTTCTGCGACAAGGACTATCACAACCTGACTTCTATGGTGATGTGATTTATAAACTTCGTAAGATTCTTGGTCATGATCACTTTCATACTATCTTTGTTAAACTTGTTAAAAAGTTTATCAAAAGAGGTTATGACCCTATCATTTTGCAACGTACTGCATGCTTGGTGGCGGACAGGCTGTGGACCCTATGATGACGCCTACCTAATGCCCATTGGGACGGTGGCGTTTGATGTCTGTCTATGATCTTTCCTGTCGTGCCCTTAATGGTTTATTCTCTTGTTGCTCTGGCTTCAGCCAAGTCATTGAGTACATTCATTGTCGCTTTCTAGGCTATTGTGATTTTTTTATATTATATTTACACGAGCAAATTTGTGTTTTACTTATATTGCCTATTGATGCTGCCTTGTTGGTTAGAGACTAGATCATGGCGGGGATTTCTTTATTTACACTGTCCTGTTTTAATGGGATGACGGTAGGGTAAGTGTGAGGTTTTGTGCACCCTAGAACCGGTTTAAACCCCCAGTGGCCTTTGTTGCCACTGACCGTTCCAAGGCGGTAGCCCTATTGTCAACCCTTTTGTGTTTGTGATGTCGTTTGCATTTTTTATTACTTTTGCCTTCTCGTTTGTCTGTTTGCGTGTTTGTTTTTGTGTTTTGTGGTTGACTGTCGTCCTTGAATGCTGCTTTCCCTGTCCGATATGTTTATCTTTTTTTAAATTATGCTCAGATATCTGTGCATCACTCAATGCTTTTGATATCAAATTTGTTATGCTATTCAACTTAGACTCTGCCAAAGTTTTTATTTCATAATGTTTTTGAGCTTTTGTGTTAAGCCTGCGTCTGACAAACTTAATACAAACACCTGTAGCCCCACATACTATTGCTGCTATTTCTAAAGGTAACAAAACTGGAACAATAAATCCAATCCCAGCCATAATAACACTTGCAGATATTAAGGTAGTGTCAATTCCATCTGTGATATTAATACCACGTTTATATGTTTTATAAAGGGACTTGCGTATATCTCGCTCTGTTATTAACTTCTGTTCAATCTCTGAAATCTTTTGTAATCTATAATTCTGTCCGTCTTCCACTGGCAACTCAGGATATAAACTTGGTGCTGTCGGTTGCTTCATTTTTTTAATAAGAAAATTTTAATTTATTCAATTATTAATGGTGCCACCGTATTTACAGCGTTAGCGTTGGCAACCTTGCATACAAAGTTAATGACAGAACCAGCACTAATATCTAAAGGTCTATCAAAGTTATCGTGTTTGCGTGGGGTGGTGTTAAGCGTTATACCATAATTTGGTTTTCCAACACCATTGACAGAGACCACTACAGACACGTCAGTCACTTATCCGTTCACTTGCTAAACCTATTCCCACAATCCAACCACGGCGTGTCATTACATACCCAACATCCGTTTCTACTCCACCGTTACCAAATGAGAGTACTCTACCCAATGCAAGTGGACCCTTAGCCTCCGCAAATATTGTAATAATCCCATATTTAAGATTATCAACTTTTCTTCTCATTTGTTCGACTTGGTTAACAATAGGCGCAACTCGCTTATGTAAATTTCGAACATGATTGGTTGAAAGTTCTAAGTCTTCTTTTTTCACAGGTTTTGTTGCTCCAAATATACTCATTGTTTTGTTTTTTTAATTTAATTTTTAAATACATTCTAAAACGCAACTCATAGGTAAACCGTGATTATCTATCTTGTTACCATGCTCATCTCTGACTTCTATTGTCAATTCAGAAATTGCACTACCTGAAAGACAGCGATATTCAGAATAAAAACGTGTATGTATAATATCCCCAAACTGCTTATTTACCACAGGTATAACCCCTATAATAGTGCTTGGCGCACCATTGAAATAATTATTCCTCGTATTAACTTGTTCCAGATGAACATATAGCTATTTATAAGGAGCTAAATCAATTAATTGTTATTATTATTATTAATATTTAACCCTTCAAATATATATGCCAACTGTTGAAAGTTATAGAGTCCGGCTGGTATATGATATGTGTGGTCTGGGTTTTTTCTTTTTATGACTTCATGATTAATATTATACCAACCGATAGTGTATGTACAACTCTTTAATCCAACGCGCTTATCTGCATCTCTATTATCGATATACTGTTGTAAGTTAATAGAGTTGTCTATGTTTGAAATTGTGTGAAACATTTTTTTTAATATATATAAAAATACAAATAAAAATGATTTCTAAAGAATTCAAATATAGTTCAGATGCTCACTATTCAAGTACTTTCAGCAAAAAAGTGATAGATATAATAAATCAAAACATAGTTATTACATCAGACGGTAAAGGCTTTAAAGCATCATTCCCCAATGTCTTTGAAAAATACAAACTCCCATATGTCAGATAAGATGTTATAGTCCAAAGCTGGGGAACAGATTGGATGTCATTTTGGCAGAACCAGTTGAATTTTGCTATTTGGTGCGCGACAACTGGATGTGGCATTGATTTCAACAATCAACTGAAAGCTGATGCCCTGGTAGGTTCGTTATTTCGATTTCATGTCTATTACCAAGTTAGAAGAATATTATTTGAGATGAGTGTAGCAATGCCGCAAGACTCAAATTGGAATGCGTTTGATAACACACATAACCGAAACGCATACGAGAGAATATGCAAGGAGTTCAACGTTGATATTTATGCTGACTGGAGACAGAAACAAAGCTGTAATGATGGTCTAGGAACAATTTATAATTACTGGACAAATCTTGGTTATCATCCTTTGATAAATTCTATATACGACAACAAAACGATGAGTTTCACAGTCTATGAGAGCGATACAACATACCACATTGACTACATAGCACAAGGCTCTGAGGCTGACAATAGTTGGTCTACTTTTGTACTAGATAGTTCATCTGGTTTTACAAGAGCTGGAGTAGAACGCATCAATGACAGCATAAGAACATACTGCTGGGCAATACTTGGCTCACAATCACAAACAAGAACAGATATACTTGGAACTGGAACGGCATCTGATGCTCAAAAACAATTTCTGGCAAATGTAGAGGACGTAATAAACAGCCCCATTGACTTACCCAGTCAAATTTCAAGATATGAAAACACTCTTAAATATGCAAGAAGTAAAGAAAATTTTGTCTATGGAAGTGGATTGTACATGTCTCCGAGTGACATGGAGTTGAGAATCGGAACAATACAAGACTACAATAATGAAATTGTAATAGCAACTGATGCGCAAGCATTAGGATTGAATAATGGTAAAACCAGTACCGCCAACACAACCTATTCAAGGCACCACAACAAAGAATTTTTTGTCGCATCCTGACTTTGATAAATCATTGATACATAAAGGTGTGGAGTATCCAAACCCACCTGTGGAACAAGAGATGAAAAAAATAGCGATTGAACATGAAGTTAACAAAACATCTATAATTGTTGGTACTATAGTAATAGGTCTTGCTGCATTACTTATTTACGAGATTTACTGAACCACTCTTTGGCTGCCACATACAACAACCCGAAACAAATACAAACAAAGCCCATAGATTGTTACCAAACCAATTAATAATTTTACCTGTTGCAGATAAAATCCATGATACTATTGCACCATTAATTCCTGGAAGTGCTGCAGCTGCTTTTCCAGCAAGTGCAGCGAGAAGTTTACCAAAATTACTTAATTGTTTTTTTATCCAGTCTTTGACGCCACTTCCGTCTTTTGGTGTTGTAGGAATAATGGTCCGAACAATAACATCAATAATCAAACCAAACGCAGTCAAAATACTAACTATTGTTATACCTTGCTCCCTGAATAATGTTCGCAGCCTCTCACCGAGCGTGGTGTCTTCTTTTAGCATTCTGTTTATTGTTTACTTTATTCTACTTACCTGACTACGACATGCCTCTCTGTTTTCGTTGATAGCATCCATTCTTCCTCCTCTCTCAACTTCAAGGTCTTTGATGCGGTCGATAATTCTCTTTATCTGAAATTCATCATCATCAGTCTTAGCTTGTTCTAACTTTTGTTTTTCTTTTGTTAGGTCTGTATCAAGGTGTGTGAGTTATTGGTGAGTTCTTCCTTGACAGTTGTCATCGATTTTACTATTCCATCCATTTCACGCTTGCCTATATCTGTTTGTGTTTTAACACCAGCAAGTTCATTCCAGTCATAATGTGACTGTACTGTGTTATCCAAAATATGTGATAAATCTTGTAATGGAATAGCATCCACGTCTGGTAAATCGTTTCTTGTACTCTCCAACGCTTGTCGAGCTTTTTGTGATAATTTTGTTTTACTGTTATACTCTGGCAAATTCAAAAATTGTCTTACCGCTCTTGTTCCCCCAGAGCCATATTCCTTCGCCAAAGAACCAAGAGCAAGACATGTTGCACTACCTTGCTTGGCAGTTATTCTTATTTCTTTATCACCAACAACCCAGTATAATGTTTTACCATCATCTGATACTTTAAACTGGTCATAATCCATTTTGTCCGGTGCCATCTTATATCGTTTTTCTATTTCACCATAACATATTTTTACAAGATTTTTCTTGCATGCTTCAAGTTTGGATTCTCTCAGCCTCCCTCCAAGGTCAGCAAGATGATCGCTTTCATTAAGAAAACTTCTTTGAACAGGCTCATCTGGAACCATTGGAAAGTCAATATTTTCTTCGTCATCAAAGTATTCATCCATATCTGGATTAAACGTAGGATTGTCAAACTCAAATCCACCCTCAGCCATTATTTATTTTATTTAATTTTAAAAAATATATTCAAAAAATAAAAACGATGTCAGCTTATGGAAACAAACTCAACCCTTATAGAAAACTAAGAGAACCTCGTGGTGTCAAGGGCATCCGCACAAGTGTAGTGATAACTAATAATCCGTCAACAATAAACAAAAACCAGCAACTGCATGTGAAATTTCCCGATCTAAGTACTAATGATGTGATAGTTCCGCGTACTGCTCGTATAGCCTTCGAAATAGAAATTAAAAGCAGAACAGACCCCAATGCTACTATATACCAGAATCTGGGCAGCGCAGTTGTGAAGAAAACGGCAATAAAAATAAGTGGCAATGACGTCATAACAATAGACGACAGTGATATATATCATTGTTATGTAGATTTATGGAAAGGTCCCAACGAACGATTAAACATGGCTTATCAAGGTATTACGGGTAAAGCAAATATGCTAAAACATAGAATTGGTGCGGGAGATGCTTCCTCAGACCTTGGGGATGAGGCTGTAGCAGCAGCTTATGGAAATATATTTTGTATTCTATTGTATAGACTTTGAAATGTTAGAAAGTCATATGCCATTTTATCAAGCGGGGCTTGGTGATACGTTAGAATATGAATTAACGTTTACCGATTATAACAAAGTTATCAAAAGCAGTGATGCTGATGCATATTATGTAATAAAAAATATCTGCTTGGAATTTGATATGGTTAGTGATGCTGAATTAGCCAAACAAATAAGACAGCAAACCAATGGTAGGATAGTATTTATGTATGACCGTGTGTTGCGATATATAAAAATCAAAAAAATAAATCTGATACCCTTTGGGATATCAACATTAATAAATCAGCACATAGCATGAAAGGTATTCTAATGCTGTTTGAAGACCCATACAGAACAGACACGGAATCCTTTTACAACCCAAAGATTGAAAATGTTCAAATAACAATAGCAGGCAAATCAAATCTGTTGTATAGTCAGGGCATGAGGGCATATCAACATTGGGATGAAATCAATAATTATTTTGCCATAACATCAAAAAGAAACAAAGAGACAAAAATAGTGGCGAGGGACTTATACTTTACCAATGTTTCTCTTGAGTCCTATCTAACAAAATTACATGCTTTGTGGCTTGACCTTAGATCATGCGATGACAATTTATTACACGGCAGTGGAAGAACAATAGGAAACAGCAGTGCGGGCATAACGATACTAATAAATAAAAAAGCAGAAGCAGTTCAACCTTTAAATATTAATATATATATAATACAAGATGCGGGAATCAATTTCGAAGATGGAAGATTCAAAGGAGTACAATACTAAATATCCACCCTCAACCATTATTTATTTAATTTTAAAAAATATATTCAAAAAAGATGGAAGATTCAAACGATACTAAATATCCTAAATATCCACACAGTGCCATTATCTGTGGTCAGACAGGCTGTGGTAAGACAGAGTTAGTTCTTGATATACTTGAACAAGAGTATGTTGGAGTTCTTGAATATATAATTATATTGTGTCCAACCATAAAGTGGAACGAGGCTTATAAAAATAGATACTGGATATGTGATGTAAGACATCCCAAGTAATAATTGTCAATCCTGTTAGCAACGGTAAAGAAATGCTACAAGAACTGTTGCGTTTATTTTTCAATAAATATGCTGGCAAGCCCACACTATACATCATTGATGATTGCTCAGCCACAAAAGAATTAACAAAGAAAAAAAGATATGTTGTCAGAGTTGGCATTCTCTGGTCGGGACGCCTAACAATCAGTGTGGGTCATTTCACAGAGATATAATTCTGTATTGAAAGATTTGAGGGAGCAAGCCAAATGGTTGTGTTTTACACCAAGGACAGAGATAGTTATGAAAATTGTTTGAGAGAGAATGATGTTATTCCGACGCTGGAGGAGAGAACCAGAATAAGTAAAGCTTTAGCAAAGACTAAATATTCCAAGTTAATTTTGAGGACTGACCAACCTACTGGTTATTGGGTTAAATAATTTGTCTAACTGTTGCTAATACTAACAGCAAAGTAGCAATGTTAATAGCAATACTGATATGAAAATATAATGAAAATATCGAGGAATATAGTAATGCTTATAGCAATGCTTGCAGCAAATAAATAATATTAATAGAAAAAATAGCAATGTTAATAACAATGCTATTAACAATACTAAAAATTACTAGTTGCGTAGTGAATATTGCAGCTGGTTGTTTTGCATTTTATGTTTTTTTTTCAAGATAAAAATAAAATTACTAATATAAAAATGATTGCGGAAGAACTATTACAAGATATCTTATCGGAACAAACGGAACAGGGTTCCACGGAACCCACAGAGTCAAAGCAACAAGACACAAAAAAGGAAAGATTATCAGCCATAATAGCTGGCGGTGGTAGCCGTCAATATTTGGGTAGAGAATACAACTCACGAATATAGGTGGTATGTCCCCGGATGAAATTAACAAACTTTACTGCAGATATTAAGCAAGGCTCGGGGCAAGTATGACCAAGACTTTAGACAATTCTTTTATTAACTTGTATGTGATGGGAGTATCAAAATATTTCAATGTAATCAATCCACCAAAACTGATAGAAGCTTTGGAGGAAGACCCATTTATTAATCATGCTTTAACAAGTGCTTGTTGTGAGTTGTATTTCAAGTATGGGATGTACTTAGCGCCATTTACAGCAATGCTGACAACTGTTAGGCATATCGATTTAAAAAAAATAAAAAAATATAGATAATATAAGTGATGGAGAACCAAGAGAGTGATACGCAACCTGTTGAGGTTGCTACACAACCTGTTAACAAACAAAAAGTAAAAAATCCAAAACGAATAGAAGCTGGGAAGAAGGGAGCAGCGGCAAGGAAGGCAAAGCGTTTGCTTCAGGTAGAGCAAGATGCACAAGATGCAAGAGATGCAGGACAGGTAAAAAAGTACCACGTGCTGGGTTGGGTTTGTATATCTATAACAAAAAATCGTTGTGCCTGTTGCTACACAACCTGTTTCCACGCTACCAAAAGACCCGTTTGACTTTTAATTAATTTATTTTAAAAAAAATAATCTTAAAAAAAATAATCATATAAAAACAATGGCAACAAGTATTGACGGAAAACAAATTGTAAATATGTTGTATCACGCTGGAGTGGAAACACTTCTAACTATTGGATATTCTGAGATTGGTAGAAAACTACTAAAAAAAACAGCACCTAAAGTGGATTTTAATATGGGAGATTTTGGAATGCTGTCATTAGATATACTGTTAGCAATGGCTACTTGGGATATGTTGATTAAGCAAGGTATTATTCCTGCGGATATTATGAAGTAATTATTTTTTTATACTATATAAAAAAAATAGCGAGCGCAGTAGCAATGATGATAGGTGGCGCATTAACAAACGCATTGGCGTTTAGCGGTTCAAATTATCTGTTTTCAAAAATGGGAAAAAACTCAGATGTGGAAAGACAAAGACATGACAAAGCCGTAGAACAATTGGAAGCAGCACAAGCGGCGTGGAATAAAAAAAAGAACAGAGAGATTAGATTTTATTAATGAGCAACTGCAGAAGGAGCATCATGCAGAACAGACATTTGATGATGTCAGCAAAGCTATGAAGCAGTATTATTATATAACTGGTAAACATTTGCCTTCGGAACCAGAGCCTAAGTTGAGTGATTTCTATACACCATCTCCAGATCAACAGAATAGAGAGATTATGTTTATTGTGATGGGTATGGCTGCAACTGGATTTGTGGTGTATAAATTGATATAGTTTTTTTCTTTATAGTTATTTTAATCTTAGGTAGAAAAAAATGGAAAATATTTATTACAGTCCAAAAGTATTTTTCAGCAGTTAAAAAATTGGCAAAGGAGGCTGGTGTCAACGAGAAACAGGCATTAGAATTTCAAAAGAAACAAGCTGTGTGGCAGATTTATTTACCCGCACCAAAGAAAATAGTAGGACCCAGGTTTGATGTTTCCACTAAAAATGAAGTGCAACAAGCTGATTTGTTATTCCTGCCGCATGACACTGTTGGACGTAAGACATATACATATGCATTGACTGTGGTTGATATTGCGAGTAGATATAAAGAAGCAGAGCCAATGACTTCCAAGGATAGTAAAGAAGTTTCCAAAGCATTTGAGAATATATACAGTCGGCATCTGAAATATCCAAAGTTATTACAAGTTGACCCAGGCAGAGAATTCATGGGTGCAGTATCGCAGTTGATGGCGAAACACAAAGTAAATATCAGACGAGGCAGAACAGAGATACACAGAGACCAAGCTATAGTGGAAAGATTTAAAACAACATTAGCTGAAATATTGTTTGGCTATCAGTATGCTAAGGAAATAGATTCACACAAACGTAACAGAGAGTGGGTAAGAGATTACCAGAAGTTATCAAAGCAATAATTGTGGAGACGAAAAAAACACCTCCTGTTGAAATAAAAACATTAAAAGAAGATCCTATCTGTCAGAATGCCAGTATGAGATATTTATATCAACCCGGAGAACAAGAGGGTGGAAGACGCAGAGCAACTGACCCAGTATGGAATGTAGATATTCACAAGATTAATAGTTAAATGGTGACCAAAGGTATAAGAGTATATTATTTGAAAGCAGCACCACAGAGAGGATTTGTCAAAGAAGAACTTCTTATTGTTCCTGCTGATACCCAAACGCGTATGTCGTGATACCGTCTGGTGCTATGTATCTTTTAGTGTCTAATGGTGACAGTGTTACTTTGTTTACTGTCATGCCATATATCTGATGCTTTATTGAGCGTATCATATTTATTTCATGGGAGTATTTTTTCTTGTCAAATAGTGAGTCCCTGTAATTCTCAAAGTTGATATGCTTTTTAACTACAGATCTAGTTACACCTTTTGCTTTTTTGATAATCTGCTCATCAGCTCTTATGTATGCATATAGTTTTGATCTTATTCCAACATACTTACCTATAGGAACACCAGCACATTCATCTTTCATTTTACCTATTACTTTTTTGTTTGAATCATCGTGCAGTGGATGGTTTTGCGGATAATCACTCAAGTCATACTCATCTTTCATTTCAGCCATGTCTTTGTACACATCTTTTGTTTTGATGTCTACCAGCAAGCTGTCAGTGTCTGTGTATAATACATAACAGTCATCTCCGTACCTTTTCTTTAGGGTATTATAGTACCAGTCATACACCATGTACTTTGATAAGTCCAATACTGACATCCCATAATAGATTGGTTTGTTTAATGTTAATTTTGTTTTGTTTACATGTATTGCTGACAATTCATCTGAGAACTTTATACGTCTGTTAAAATTTGGTTTAGCTATTATTCTTCTTATCTTTTCATTTTCAGAGCCGTCAGTTCTAACTAGTTTTTATATCAGTCCGCTTGCGTAGATTTTCCATTGTCTTGCCAAACACAGAGTTGTTCATAAGTTTGTAAAAATCTTTTTCAAAGGTTGATTTAGCCTGCTTTCTAAAATCTGTGTTTAAACGAATATATGATTCCATCCATGGTTTTTCATTGAATTCTAATACTCTGTGTATTTCCTTTAGTTTCATGCCCAAAGATATTCAGTTGCAGGTTTTTGTAATGTATCACATATGTTTCTTTGTCCATAAGATTGCGGACTAGTTTTTCTAAATTTATCATGCTATTATTTTCCAACAGATCTGTCTGGTATTCAGACAACCATTCTTTTTTCACTACTAATCTTTCCGGTGCAAGTGGATAGTCATTGTGAGCTTCATGGAGTTCTTTAGGATATTCCAAATCAACTTCAAGTATTTGTCCTTTGCCAGGTTTGGGTTTTTTTAAATCCCAATCCCGTTTTACCTTTTGTTAACCACTTAAAGCCAGAATATACATTAAGAAGTTGTTTTCCTCGTTAGGGTTATATCAGCTACATGTGGATTGTTTGTTTTGGCATATCGTTTTGATACCATACTAATTGCACCACGCATACCTTTTTCTATGAATAAGTGCTGACTCATGTCTGTTAACAATTCCAGTCTTATTCCTGTGTGTTTAAGTAAAGCATCCCAAGATAAGCCAGGTGCTGTATAGTAATGTAAAGGGTCAAGCTTGTATGCTTTCATACATGTTTTTCTAAAAGTTTGGAATACATCTGCAAACAGGATTACATCAGTTTTTAGATAGAGATCATGATAGTCTCCAAGAGTTTTACAGTTAAACTCTTTCCATATTTTTTGGGCATATTCGTAATCTTTGAGACTTATACTTTCATCTGTGAGACTACTGTAAAACTTTTCTATAGGTGGTAATTGTGTTTCCTCAAATCTTTTTACACTATCCATATAGTCATACGGGTAAACACCTTTTCGCAGAAGTAAATTTGTTTGTTCTCCAAACTGATTTTTGGTAATTTTAAAATCAGATTTATCCGTAGCATCAACCTATTTTTCTAGAGACGAAGCCATAAACTGAAAGCTATCCAAGAACCTAAAAAAAAGGAGTATGATAATGGACCTTTGGAAACGGCCGAGCATGACACATACGAAATATTTCAGTCTCGGTTTGATTGAGACTGTTCATGAGCGGTAGTGAAATATGCTAGCTACCGCTCACGCCCTAAAGCCCCGGGTTGAACAGAACTCAATATTCATAAAATCAATAGTACACAATTTTAACCATCCCGAAGATGGCATGAATATGGCGGTGGACATGGAGTGCACTACTTCCCCATGTCGTACGGCGTATGATCCCAGTATCTAATACAATTAAATGCCCCGAAGAGCTAAATAAACATAATGGAATTTAGTTGGGAGCAGCGGTTATGAAGCCTGCGTATCAAAAAGCAGACAACATATCCTATGAGTGGTTAAACAATACCCATCAAAAAAAACACATCAAATTCAGATGTCTGTCCCTTATGCAATATATGCCGATTTTGAGAGTATCATAAAAACATTTTCAATGAAAACTTAACACAGTGATCAATCTCAATCTCCAATCCTGATGCTGTGTTTGTAAATCTTTCAAGACCCTCTTGCATATAAGCAGATGATTCATTGTAAAACTCATTTATTTTTTCAGGGGTTAAGATTGCATTTTGTTCGATGTGTAATACTGCTGTGGTGTATTTTTTGGTAGCACCATCATCTTTGAATAGATGTACAGTTAGACATAATTCAAACTTTAATCCATTCATCTATGTCAGCTCTCCGATGATTTGTTTTTTGATAATGGATTTCTTATCATGAAATAGTTTTTGAGGGTCTTTGTATTCCTTGACTGATATTTCGTATGCTTTGAAATAACCACATTTTGGATTATCTACCAGTTTCAATTCTGAAGTAGATTTTCTATCTTTAAAAACTTGTTTCAGTTCATTTATGACATTTTCTTGTAACTTAGCATATCTCTGCTTTTTTTCGTTTACGTTCTTTCTTCGTACGACGTCTCTTGTGTAAATTTTCTAATGCTTGGTTGTTAAATTTTGGAGTTTCAGGAGCCTCAGTTGATTCTTTAGAAACTGTTGGTTTTAAGTTCTCTAAGGCAGTTGACAACGCTTTGCTAGATATTTCTCCTTTTACGTGAAGAGTTAATAGTTGCTCGATTATTTTTTCCATTTTTTTTTATTTTTTTCTTTCTTAAATTAAAAAGTAATTTCTAATAATATATAAATTACAAACAATGGAAACGTGTAAGTTCTTAAAAGTGGGCATGCATAAACCTTGTGAGGTTAAACCGACTAAGTGGTCTGAGTATTGTGGTAGACATAATTTTGAGAGTAAAACAAGTAAAGTTAAACAATGTATTGATTGCGAGTTCGGCACGTGTGCAAAAAATGGCATATGTGTTAAGTGTTCTGTTATAAGAGTAAATAAAGAAAAACAAATAGTTAGAGATTATCTAACAGAAGTTGCAAAACTTAGACGTATAATTGTAAAATAAACTCTAAATCCTTGAAACACCAGCTCAAAAATCATGTTTTGTTGATTTCGTGTTTATTCGTTGATTTGGGTGTAATTTTGATAACAAATCAACTTTTATTTAAAAATCTTAAAATATAACTCTGGCTCAGCTTATTTCAGCAACTTGCGGTAAGCGTTTTTATATATATGTATTTTGGGGTGTTTTGGATCAAATCTCGAGTGAAATGAGAGATTTGAGCCAGAACCCCCATAAAACATATATATGATAAAAACTTGAGGGGGTTAAAAAGGAGGTAGTCTCAGATATAAGAGAGGGTGTAAATAAACTAGTAGAACAGACATTTAAAGAAATGGAAGGTAAAAAGGGAAGAGAATTTAACACTGTACTCTTTAATCTGAGTGAATCAAACCACGCAGATAAGGAAGCAAACAATCAGGCTGATACAGATAAAGTAATCTGTATTGCCCGCAAGTTAGGCCTAGATGACCTCTCAATAGTAGCCATATACAGGTTAGGAAAGCAAACACCTGGCTCCAAAAGAGTTACCAAGATAATTTTATAAAATAAAAACAAAAGAAGTTTTTATTAACTAACGCCTGATTTATAGCAACCAAAGTAGATGATGAGCATAAAAGAGTAATTATCAGTCGAGACCTAACAGAAGTGCAAAGACTAGAGAAAAGAAAAGCTAGGACCGAGGCTGCGCCAAGGGTGAACGAACTGGTGCCTGAGGATATGGAAATACAATCAAGTCAGCCTAGCCAGCACATTCTTCCTAGTCAACATGACTCAGGACACATTCTGGACAATTACTTTAGGGGCGCAAACATATCGGATAGTAATATTGAACACTTACCAGGTGATTTTACGATTATTGAAAATCAGCATCTAGACAACCCATACCTCTCTGACACTTTAGGTATTGACGCTACCATTGTGGGCGGTCTAACCCAATTATCGTCTAACATGGATAATGATTTATCATCTATATCTACTAGTGATGAAGAATACCCTGGAATAAACGGACACTAGGACAAATATTTTAGTCCGTATATAGGGCGTGTTTTTAATAAATGAAATATAGTGGTAAAAAGGTGGGCAGTTTGAGTGTTCTGTATAAAGATTTCGGTTGCTTAACCAAAGAGAAAAAATCCGAGCTCTCATCTTTAATTAATTCTTGCCATGTGCGGAATTCTACCCAAAAATTCAACCTTAGTCCGGTGTGAAGAATTCTTTCAAATTGAAGGCTTTGACATGCATACCTCAGATTTACAAACAGGTAGAGGAGTAGTAATCTATACAAAAATAAGCTTAAATGCAATCTTGGTTGAGGTCGACTCTGACTTCAAGAATCTGTATGGTGTGAAGTAAGACTCCACAATAATGATAAACCTATAATAGGATGTGTATACAGAAACCCCAATAGTGATTGTTCAAATAATCTCAAACTGCCTGGTCTTTTTGGCAAATTTTATCAAATGTGTTTTCTCATGTGTTAATTGTGGGTGATTTTAACTTCAAAGAAATCAAGTGGGATGATATGAGAACCACTTGTGGCAATGTCTTCTTTGAAAGTATCAGAGATATCATTCTGTTTCAACATGTTGTTGAACCAACCAGATATAGAGCTGGTGATGAACCCTCTCTTTTTGACCTCATATTTATAAATGAGAAAAATATGATTGAATCAATCAACTACGACTCAAGACTGGGGAACAGTGATCACATAACCCTAAACTTTAAATTTAATTGTTACTTCGACCTTGAACTCAACAATACACCAAAATTGAACTTCCATAAAGGTGAATATACTCAATTGAATAGTGATTTGGATGACGTCGATTGGAACGATATGTTAGGGCGAAAACAATAACTGAGGCCTGGAGTAGCTTTTCTGAAACCATTATCAATTGCTTACTGATATATGGAAAAATCAATACCAGTAAGCAGAGTCAATCCAAGGTCAACCAGGAATAACCCTATTATAGACAAAAATGCTATCAAAATCATCAAAAATAAAGCACAGGAAATGGACCAAATGTAAACACTGTAAAAATGAAATAAACTACAACGAATATAAAATAGCAAGGAATAATGTCGTCTACGAATTGAGAAGATGTAAATATGACTATGAAAAGGACTTGGCAACAAAAATCAAAACTGATGACAAACTATTCTGGAAATACGTCCGATCAAACACCAAAACAAAATTTCTGTCAGTAATTACAAACAATCAATGGAGTATAACGAGGAATGATAAAGAAAAAGCCGAAGTACTAAATAATCACTTTGTGTCCGAATTTACCAATGAAAACATTGATACTATACCAATATTAGAAGAAAAACCAACTACTTCAAGATTAAATAATATCAATATCATCGCGGAAATTGTCAACAAACTATTAATTCAAATCAAGTCTTCTAAATCACAATAGGACCAAAAAAACTCCACCCTAGACTACTCAAGGAATGTGCGAATACATTGACTGCACCCCTTACAAATCTCTTCAAGAAATCCATGGATGAAGGAAAACTACCAGATGAGAAATATGAAAAACAGCCAATGACATCGCAGTCTTCAAAATCCGAAAAAGCGAAGCCGGAAAATTACCGACCAAGCAGTCTTACACCGATATCTTGTCGGATAATGGAAAACATTGTTAGAATAGAAATGGTTTCAGACAGGGCTGCTCCTGTGCTACCCAGGTATGGGAGTGTCTTGTTGACTGGTCAGAGGCTATAGATAGCGTTAAGGAAGTCGATGTAATTTATCTGGACTTCAGAGCGGCTTTAGACAAAGTACCCCACAAAAGTTTATTGAGTAAGTTAAAATCTATGAGCATAACTAGTAAACTATATGACTGGATAGAAGACTTTTTGACAAATAGAAAAGAAAGGGTAATGGTAAATGGACAGGTCTCAGAACTCAGGGATGTCAAAAGCGGGGTTCCCAAAGGCAGTGTTCTTGTGCCTGTTTTGTTTCTTATTTACATCAGTGACCTCCCAGACGCCATGTCCTGTACCACCAACCTATTTGCTGACGACACAAAACTGTATACATGAATAAATAGCCCACAGCTTACGATGGACCTACAGGACAGTATTTTCACCGCATGTGAATGGGCTAAAAAATGGCAAATAACTTTTAACGCTAAAAAGTGCAGAAAAAAGTGCAGACACCTACATATTGGTAATAAGGATGATTAATCCAATGTATTTTATATCAAAGATAATGTGAATAAAATAGAAGAAATTACCAATACGCTTGACCAATACACGAAAAAGACCTAGGAGTAACACTGACTCAAAATTGAAGTTCTCCAATCATATAAGTGGTATCTAAGGCCAATAGAAACTTGGCCTACTTTTTAAAACCTCCACATTCATGGACAGAGAAATGTTCCTGTGTTTATACGAATCCCTTGTTAGACCCCATCTTGAATACGCCACGGTGGTTTGGGCTCCCTACCTAAAAAAGGTCATAATTGCTATACAAAATGTCAAAAAAAAGTGCAACTAGGATGGTGGAAAACCTCAGCAACTTTCCGTACCCTGTAAGACTCAGTATGCTAGGACTATCAACCCTTGAATGTAGAAGAGAGCGGGCCGACGTGATTCAGGTTTTTAAAATCTTAAATAATATCGATAGAATTTACAAAAATAAACTATTCACTCAGGCCCCCTTATCTTGGTACAAGAGGAAACTCCAAGAAACTATTTTAAAAAAGAGCAAGAATTGATATGGAAAAAATCATTTGCCTACAGAGTCGTAGAATCTTGGAACAAGCTCCCAGACACAGTGATTGAGGCACCCACCATTAAATCCTTTAAATACTGGGCAAATCATCCTCATAAGTTCAGACCAAAAAGACAATAAGGAACCGGAAGTCATTTACACTCATGAAAAGAAAAATCATAACCAGACTGGGAAAATAACTTATCAAAATAGGCCTAAGAAACCTATGGTTTACATCCGGCTTCTAAGACGGTATCAACAGTATATTTCGTGACCAGTTCCTGCTATTATTTCAATTTCCTTGGTTTCAAGGTCATTTTTCCACCTTTCTTTTCTATCCTAAACATCTGTGAATATTTAACAATCCCCACTACCAGACAGTACAAATGACAGCGATATACCGTGAACTTGTTTGCAGTCAGATGTAAAAAAAATATTTTTTTCTTCAGTGAATCTAACATCCACATATTCATATTGCATTACACCATCGACATCCTTGTCAGACGATGGCACATAGATATTGTTATCTTTCAAAGTAATACTGAAAACTCTTAGTTGCACACTGATCTCGTGCCTGTATGGTTGTAGAATCAGTTTTACGTGTATACACTTTTATTACACAACTAGAAAGTTCCGATAATATTATATAAACATGTTCCCATTGGAATCAAATGCATCTGAAGATGCTCGTGCATTTTCACTATATGATTTGACTTGCACCTTGCTTTATGTGTTTTACTTACTAATAGATTGCCTATTAATGCTGCCTTCTTTGTCAGAGATTTAACCTGGCGGGGGTATCTTTATTTACACTGTCCCGTTTATTGGGATGACACTAGGGTAAGAGTGAGGTTTGGTGCATCTTCGAAGCTGGTTTAAACCCCAGCACCCCTTTTTAGCTCACCTGAGCCCAAGGCACAAAGTGAGCTATTGTGACCCCTTTTTGTCCGTCGTCCGTCCGTCCGTCCGTTAGCCCTTGGTTAAATTACTTTTCCTTGGACAATTTTGACCAAATTTCACATGGACAAGACTGAGGTCAATGCCTTCCAAAGTTGTACAAATAAGGTCAATCCGACATCCAAGATGGCCGACATTACCATATATGGTAAAAACCTTAACAAATCTTCTTCTCAAAAACCGCTGAACAGATTTTGACAGTTTTTGTTCATAAATGATCGCCAACTGCTAGACTACAAATATTCTACAAAAGAAGTTCCTAGGGTCAAAAATGGCTGTACCCGGTGTTCGAAAATTGATATAAAATGGAGATTTTTCACGTTTTACATAGACTTATATACGGCATTTATAAACGATATATTCTCAGAAAGAGCTTGAACAATTTTGACCAAATTTCACGTGGACAATACTGAGGTCAATGCCTTCCAAATTTTTACAAATTAGGCCAATGCGACATCCAAAATGGCCGCCATTACCATATATGGTCAAGAGCTTAACAGATCCCCTCTTCTCAAGACCAGCGGAACATATTTTGACGTTTTTGTTTATAAATGATCGCCAACTCCTAAACTACAAATCTTATACAAAGTTCCTAGGCTCAAAAATGGCTGTGCCCCGGGGTTCCAAGGATTGTATATAGATATTTTACATATTTTACATAGACTTATATAGGGCATTTGTTCACAAGAACCTTTGAACAGATTTTGAAAGTTTTTATTTATAAATGATCGTCAACTCCTGGACTACAAACATTGTACAAACGAAGTTCCTAGGGTCAAAAATGGCTGTTCCCCGGGGTTCCAAAGTTCGTATATGGGGATTTTACTTGTTTTACATAGACTTATATAGACATCTCCTCAGAAACCGCTTGACCAATTTTGACCAAATTTCACTTGCACGATACAGAAGAATATGTCTTCAAAAGATGTACAAATCAGGTCAATGCGACATCCACGATGGCCGCCATTACTATATATGGTCAAAACCTTAAAACAGTCTTCTTCTCAAACCGTTGAACAGATGTGACAGTTTTTATTTATAAATGATCACCAACTCCTAGGATACAACAATTGTACAAACAAAGTTCCTTTCAAAATTATACAAATTAGATCAGTGCATTATCCAAGATGGCCGCCATATATTGTCAGAACCTTAAAAAATCTTCTTATGAACCACTGCATATATTTAGACAATTGGCATATCGTAGTCGCACCGTCCGTCCGTCAGTCCGTACAATCGATTCCGTGCAATAACTCGTGCATTCCAGGATGGATTTTCAAATAGTTGGTAAAAGTTGTACAAATGAAGTTTCTAGGGTAACAAATGACTGCGCCCCTGGGTTTCCTATCCATGCATTTCAATAAAAACATTCTCTGCAATTTAACTACAAAATAAACAAACACACTGTAAATACGAAGAACCAAGTTTTGCAATTTCACCGTATGTCATAGAAAGTTTTTAATCTAATAATCAATTGCACTTGTTAACTACTTTTTCCTCTTTGCAAAAATTCTCAGGTGAGCGGCTGAGGGGCATTTGGACCGCTTGTTATATCTACTTTTACTATAGGATTCTGAATAACCAGAGCTATCTTCTAAACAAGACCTTAGCATCTCATGAAGTTTCTCCTTTATAACACTTTCCCTTTCTGTAGTAAACCTCTGTCTGAAACGGCTTGCCTCAGATGTGCACATGTCATGTTGTTCAGACCCAAACTAGTATCACCTTTGATATCTAGGTAGGAGATATGGCCACTCCCATGTTCCCAAACATGCCATGTACCAGCATGGTATGCTACTCCAAATGGAGTTAACAAGCCTGTACACACGTCAGACACATCAACTGGATAGTGAAGTACCAGAGAACATGATATCAGAGACGAACAGAGTTCCACGTGGTCCTACACATATTCCCGCATGTATGATTTTTGTCCGAAAACAGATCGGGAAACTATTGAATTTGATTGTGCTTGTATTATTCAATGGCACGATATTTATTATTGTGTGACTTCAATATCGAACTGTGCTATTGATGAGCTTTTTTTGACGGTGGGAGAGCAGATTTCGCAGATTTCCAAACGGATTCGACATCCATTCTGTCTCTATTTCTGCATGATGCTACTACAGTCAGACGTTGTCTAAGCTGACTCTTTAAATGTGGCTTTGTCCTCAGTGTCCTCAAAAAAACGTTAACGATTAACTGGCTTATTTTTTCCCACACATTTCTTTACAAATAATTCATATCTGTACGTCAAAAAATAATAATCCATATCACTAAAAGTAAAATGTCAAATAATTCCTATCAATAAAACCCCTATACAACCCTCATTAAGACATAGCGGATAGATCGTTAGCCTTAACCTGGAATGAACATTAAAACCGCAAACCCTGACAAAACAGACCACATAAAATGAACACAACGGACATTATATAAAATAGAAATTATCATATTTTATTGATTATATTATATTTTATTATAATATATGTTATAATATATACGTATATACTATCACAGACTAATAACAAAATGGTCTTATTCTCTTGTTGATCTGGATTATATGCCAATTCACTGGGTAATTATTTGCTTTATGGCTTTCTAGATGTTTGATGTTGTAGCTTTTATACTCATATATACATGATCATATTTGTTATACTTATATTGTCTGATAATGTTGCCTCAGAGGATATAGCCTGGTGGGGATTTATTTATTTACACATCCCGGTTACTGGTTACGACTTCCGGTCCAGATTTGAGTTATGAAATTGTGCTTTTTAAAAACATAATAATGTACCAACTAAATAACTTGCATTATGTTATTGATGAAATAGACGTAGAAGTATTGAAAAGTAGTATAAGAGAAACAGGAACAAACAACAAAAACAAGGAAAAATAAAAGGCAAGGTATATGACATCGCAAACATAAAAGGGTTGACGATAGGGCTACCGCCTTAGACAGGTAAGTGGCAAAAAAAGGCCGCTGGGAATTAATCAGGTTCCAGTGTGCACCGTACCTCACTCTTAACACACTGTCATCCCAATAAGACAGTGTGAATAAACTAGGCTGCATTAATAGACAATATAACTGTAACACAAAAATGATTATGTATATATGAATATAAGTATAGAAAGCCACAAAGCAAGTATTCAGTGACTTGGCAAAACTCAAAGCAGCAAGAGAATAAACCATTTAGGGTACAGCAAGACAAGACTGAAGACAAACCTCAAACGTAAGTTAGACGTCATCATCGGGTCCATAATCTGACCAGTCATCGCACAATCAAAGAGGAAAGAAATAGAGGCGTACTGTAAATAAGTCAACCACTAAACATGCAGTGCGTTGCAAACTGATAGGGTCATAACCTCTTTTGATAAACGTTTTAAGAGTTTAATACAGATTAGATGTATAAGTGATTATGATCAAGGATCTTACGAAGTTTGTAGATTACGTCAACATGTAGAAATCAGGTTGTGATAGTCCTTGTCGCAAAATAATTATTAAATTGCCTTAATATTTTAAATGCAGATATAAAATATTCGAACATGAAAAATAACATTCAAGGACGACAGTCAAATACAAACACACACAGAGAAACAAAGAACAACTTCAAAGATGAAAAAGTAGGCGAAGGATGTTCGAAGTATATGGTATCTGTCACTTTGTTAACGCACACACACAAACATATAAATGACAGGAGCGTAGCCAGAGCCTTTTGGAGAATACGCCGTGGGGGAGGGTGATTATTTTTTTGAAATTTGAGTGCAATTTCGGAGGTTTGTGGCTTCATTTGAGCGAGATTTTGGAGGCTTTCGCCTCCATTCATTAAGTGTGTTTTAAAAAATAGTGCCTCTCCCCATCCGCCTCTTCATTTTTGATTGCTAATTTTAAAAAATAAGCACTTTTATATTTTCACATTCGATTTTCTAGAGTACGCCCGGGCGTACAGGAGTATACCTGGCTACGCCCCTGAATGATATAGTATGCTAAAGCTTACGACAAAAGTAGGGCACACACACAAACATATAAATGATATAGTATGCTAAAGCTTACGACAAAAGTAGGGCACACACACAAACATATAAATGATATAGTATGCTAAAGCTTAAGACAAAAGTAGGTATAAAAGTCGAACAGGAAATGTAGCATTGTAGGACCACAGTCAACCAAAACACGGACAGACACAAACAACGATCACAAAGATGAACAAAAGGCAATATATGATATCACAAACATAAAAGGATTGACACTAGGGCTACCATCTTGGAACGGTAAGTCGCTGGGGTTTAAATAAGGTTCTAGGGTGCACCACTCTTCCCCTATTTTCAAACTAATAAAACGATACAGTTTAAATCCCCACCAAGCTATATCCTCTAACCAACTAGGCAGCATTAATAGGCAATATAAGTATGATACTAAGATGTTCATGTATATATGAATATAAAAAAAGCCTAGAAAACAACTAGCGAGTACTCATTGACATGGCAGAAGCCAAAGCACCAAGAGATTTAATCATTAACTTCTTTTTAAACATTTTTTAACAAGTTAAATAAAGACTGTATGAAAGTAATCTTGGCCAAGTATTTACGAAGTTTGTAAACCACATCACCATAGAAGTCATGTTACGATAGTCCTTGTAGCAGAAGAGTTCTCAAATTACTTTTATATTGTAAAAGCAGATCATGGTTACAATAATTCAATTTTGCAAATGTTTTTCGAATTATTTGGTAACGGTAGCCCTGATGGAGTAAATGTTTAGTTATACAAAGGTTACGAATATTTTAGTTCTCAACTTGACTACGAGCTCTAGAAAAATGAATAAGTTGCGAAATATAATCATACCCCATATAAAGATGTTGCTTTGGGAACATTCCCGTCTAAGCAGAGCTAATAAAGCTGTAGAAACTAAAATCAGCTCTGTTGGCATTCATTTAATTTATTATTTCTCCATTTTCAACTGAGAACAAGGCATCAGAAAAAAATGGCTTTGTTTAAGTTGAAGTTCTTTAGGGTATATATTATTTAGAAAATGTAGAAAATGAGCAGGCTACAAAAATCGAACAGGAATAGCATTCACAAATCAGAAATTTATAAAGGTAATCCAAACCGCTTCTACAACCAGGCTTCTGTCGCCGGTAGATTTGAGGTGATTTTGTTTGTTTGTTTATATGGTGTTTTACGTCATTTTCAACACATGTAAGGTTATATATGACGGTCGATTTTTGTTGGTGGAGGCAGACCACCCATTTTTCCTCGGTAGAACCAGTACTGTACACCTCCCGCCATCTGTAAGAATCGACACGGGTTGCTGGGACCTACTTTGGACTAAATATAGGTCACGTCGAGTCTTTGCTACGACATGAGTATCTTGCTTCTTTCTCACCAGGAATTTCACCAAACTTCACCAGAATGTTCCTTATATGCATCTAGCATCATGTGCAAAATTTAGGGTCGCTGTGACCAACTTTCGATGAAATATAGGTCACGTCCGGCCTCCGCTACGACATGCGTACCTTGCTTCTTTCCAGCAGGATGTTCACCAAACTTCACCAGAATGTCTTTACATGCATCTTACATCGTGTGTCACTGTGACCTTCTTTCGACGAAATATAGGTCACGTCCTGTCCCCGTTACGACATGCGTATATCTTGCTTCTTTCTCGCCGGATTTTCACCAAACTTCTCCAGAATATACTAACAAATAAGAAATCATATTGTATAATATCCTTAAATGTTCCTACTGTAACAATTGTGTGAGTACTGTAATAAACACTATAACCCAAAAGGATGAAAAAATTCAATTTCAATATAGAAGTTTTAAAAATATTGACACTGAACTTTTAATTAATGATTTATCAAAGATACCAGACCCGACTATTTCAAATAGTCAAGACCCGTGCGATGTCAATACTGTGTACAATAATTTTGAAGCAAATATTTGGCAATGTTTTAATCAGCATGCTCCTGTAAAGGAGGTCTACTCTACTGTAAACCGAATCAACTGCCCTACATGAATAAGGAACTAAGGAAAGTAACAAAAAAATGTTTTATGCTAAATATCTTAAAAATAAGAGTTCAAAATCTTGGGATGAATATAGGAAACGCAGAAACCTGGTCAATAAATTAAAAAAGAAATCCCTCAATAACTACTTCAATGAAGGATGTTTAGGCGGATGTAAATCCACTGATTTTTGGTCTACCATTAAACCGTAAATGTCTTTAAAAAAAATCAAGTAATTCTCAACCAAAACTAGTTTTAATAGAAAATGATGAAACAATTACTGACAATACAGAGGTTTCAGAGGTTTTTAACAACTTTTTTTGCAAAATTGGCAGATGATATTGGTAAAGACTATATTTTTTAACCCTGAAGACCATCCGAGCTTAAATAAAATAAGGCAAGAAAACTTCACTGCTAGCTCTTTTGATTTCAAACCAACTGATCAACCAAACGTCTCTAAAATTATAGATAAATTTAATTCTGGTGTGGACAAGATCTCTGTTAAATTGATGAAACTTGGCAAGCCAGCTTTAGTCGCACCTATTACAAACGTTATAAATCTATCCATTTCATCAGGTATTGTTCCAAATCGTCTGAAAGAACCACAAGTCAGTCCCTTATTAAAACAAGATGTGTAAATCAAATTACAGACCTGTTAGCATATTACCAGTTCCATCTAAAAAAAAAATGAAAAAGCTTTTGGTGAACAATTGACACAGTTTTTTGAAAATATTTTTGATAAGTTCCTATGTGCATTTTGAAAAGGCCATGGGTGCCAAACCACTCGTTTGAGACTTATTGAAGACTGGAAAAATATATTAGAAAATAAAGATTTTTTAGCTGCTATTTTAATGGATCTCTCTAAGGCTTTTGACTGCCTAACACACAATATTCTACTCTGTAAATTATCTGGATACGGA